>SNQJ01S0048821.1:45314-60969 GCA_010110895.2 Picea sitchensis
GGATGACTTGATGGATTGCTTAAGTGGAGCAAAGTTTTTTTCAAAAATTGATTTGAAAAGCGGTTATCATCAGATTCAAATGAGAGAAGGTGATGAATGGAAGACAACATTAAAAACGAATGAAGGGCTATATGAATGGCTTGCCATTCTGTTTGGTTTGATGAATGCGCCAAGTAATTTCATGAGATTGATGAATGAAGTCTTGAAAGATTTCAGTGGTGAATTTGTAATTGTGTATCTTGATGATATACTGATCTTCAGTAAGACCGAGGAAGAACATTTGAGACACCTAACTCTATTGATGAGGAGGTTGCAACAAGAGAAGTTATTGATTAATTTGAAGAAGTTGTCTTTCATGAAGGAATAACTCATTTATTTGGGGTTTGTGATCTCTTCGAATGAGTTGAATATGGATTTTAAGAAGGTAAAAGAAATCAGAGATTGGTTGTCGCCAAGGAACATATTTGAAGTCAGGAGCTTCCATGGATTAGCCATTTTTTACCAGAAATTCATCAGAAATTTTAGTGGGATTAGTGCATCAATGATGGAAATAGTCAAGAAAAGACATAAATATTTTCATTGGACAGAGGAAGCAGAGAAAAGTTTCAAGTTGTTGAAGGAGAAGATAACCGAACAACCAGTTATGGTTTTTCCAGTCTTCAGTAAAACATTCCAAGTCAGATGTGACACAAGTGGATTCGTGATTGGAGAAGTCTTAAGTCAAGACAACATGCCAATTGCATACTTCAGTGAGAAGTTGAAAGAGACAAAGATGAAATATTCAACCTATGACAAAGAGTTTTATGCATTCATACACGCGTTGAAGAAATGGAGACATTACTTGGTTCCGCAAGAGTTTGTCTTGTATAGCGACAACCATGCTTTACAATTCATAACTCGATAGGAGAAGTTAAACCAGAAACATGCAAAATGGGTTGAATATATGCATGATTTTACTTTTGTTATAAAGCACATTTATGGAACTGATAACAAGGTTGTTGATGCATTGAGCAAGAAATGTTTGATTCTACAAGAGTTTTGTGTGAAGACCTTAGGTTTTGATAACCTAAAGGATATGTACAAAGATTATCTAGATTTTAAAGACACTTATGAAGCATGTGAGAATCCAGTTCTCGGAAACAAAAGACAATGGATCGAATATATGATTCAGGATGAACTGTTATTCAAAGGAAATCAGTTGTGTATTCTGAAGAGTTCCATGAGAGAGAATCTTCTGAAAGAAAAACATAGTGGGGGATTGGCTGGACATTTCATCCATGAAAAAACATTTGCGCAACTAAACAACTTATATTATTGGCCAGGGATGAGGACAAATGTCAGGAAATTTGTGAATAGGTGTAGGATTTTCCAACACACAAAAGGGAGAAGACAAAATACAGGACTGTATCAACCATTGCTAGTACCAGAGAGGTTGTGGGATGCCGTAAGCATGGATTTTGTGTTAGGACTTCCGAGGACACGGAGGGGATGTGATTCTATATTCATGGTACTCGACAAATTTTCCAAAATGGAACATTTCATTCCATGTTAGAAAACCAGTGATGCAACTCACATTGCAAACCTGTTTTTCAAAGAAGTTGTTAGACTTCACGACTTACCCAAGAGTATTGTATCAGACAAGGATTCCAAATTTGTTGGTCATTTTTGGAGGACCCTATGGAAGAAGTTGGGGATGAACTTATCTTTTAGCTTAGCATATCATCCTCATACGGATGGATAGACTGAGGTAGTGAACCAAAGTCTAGGAGATTTATCGAGGAGTCTGGTAGCTAAGCATCACAGTCGATGGGATCAAGTTCTGCCATGGGAGGAATTTGCATATAACAACTCACCTAATAGGAGCACATGACAAAGCCCATTCCAGATAATGTATGGAATGTAGTTGAGAGGAGTATATGAGTTGAGAGACTTAGAGAAGAATGATTTCAGAAGTGTTGGAGTAGAGGATTTTGCAGTAGAGATGTAAGAACTCCACAGTAAAATCAAAGAGTGGTTACAAAATTCCAATCAGGAATACAAGCACATAGCAGATCAACACAGGAAAGAACGTCAATTTGAAGTAGGTGATTTGGTTTTGGTGCATCTGATAAAGGAAATTTTCCCAAGGGGAACATATAATAAGTTGAAGATGAAGAAAATTGGGCCATGTAAGATTCTGAGAAAGTTTCATGCCAATGCTTATGAAATAAAATTGCCAAATGGGGTAGGGATATCACCCATATTCAACATAGAAGATCTGTATCCTTACAGAGAAGATGGAACAAAGAGTCCAGAGGATCAGAAGGAAGTTCAATGGTTCAAACAGATGCTTGTAGCCGAAAAGTCATGGACGGAAAATATTATTGATCAGATAGTTAGCAAGAAGACTCGGAGGAAGACATATTTTGAATACTTGGTGAAGTGGAAAGGACACCCGATTGAATATGCAAGTTGGGAAAGCAAGGAAAAGATCCATTAACATGGACAGATGGTACAGGAGCTCATGAACAAGAGTTCATGAATTTTTCAGCCAAGGGAGTATGATGCAGGAGCATCGTAAGCCAGCACAAAAGTGAAGGACAGCTCGAGACGCACCCATGCACATTTTGAAGGCATTTTGAATTTCAAAAGACGGAGCATTAATGTAATATCTAAAGGGATGTATTTACATTTATGTTTTGGAGATTGTAAACAGATCTTGAGCGTTTCTCTCATCTTTCATTTATGGAGGCATTTAATTGTAATGAATGTAATGTAGGTAGCTTTTAATTTTGATTACATAGCTAGAGCTGTAGGAGGGAAAACTCTAGAAATCTCCCTCGCATGTATTGTATTGTAATCGATTATTCTCATTGAAACCGTAATCTATAGAGAAAGAGAATAGGAGAACAGAGATTGTAAGATTTGTATAAGAAAATATGTGTTTCTATTGAACCCATGTACAGGAGCATTGGAATTAATACAAGAATGCTTTGATTCCATTTCATGGTGTGTCATGGTTACTGTTTACATCTATTAAATGGTATGTTTCTGGTCTGTTTATATTATGTGTTATGCATTTATTTCAATGTTATGTGTTTGAATGCTTGGATTTCATGTTGAATGTATGAAGTCTGTTAGAGGAGAAGTATGAGTTTCAATTGTTTCTCTTCCTAAGAAGTCCTGCAAGAGTGTAGTGAAGGTCCGCAAGGACTACGTTGACGAGGTTATGGGTTTTATCTCAGAATAACTCAAAAGGGATACTATTGATTCTTATACCAACATAAGTACAGGTATATCCCAAAGTTGTGCAAGGTGTGCGCAGGTCGGTTTAAGTCTTAGACTTATCCAACCAAGGAGAAAGGTTGAAGAACTATTGTTGCAAGGAGTGAACAGAGTTAGAAGCGTGAATAGCTAGTGGTTATTGTGAATGCCGCAAGGAGCGCGTGAAAGAATCCTTTAGGAATCCTTGAGTTTGTAGTAGAAAAACGCTCAAGAAGGACAGGGACTTGGAAGAAGTTCAAAGGAAGGACAAGCTCTAAATTCACCTCAAGGAATCCAAATTCAGAAGGGAAAAGACGCCAAGTCAATTGGGCATAAGTCTTTGAGAAGTATGAACAGGCGGTTGAAATTATCAAAGGGAGAATCGTCGAAGTTATGTGGTCCGTTGGATCTTGTAGACCAATGGAAAGATCAATGTTTAGTATCTTTCAGAACTCATAAGCTCAAGAGGAATAGTGGTCATTGGATTTGGATCAGTGAGAGTCATTGATCTCATGCTTGAATTTCGTCGTTCCAGAATTCGGGGCATGGAGAACATTGTGACTCGGAGTTGAGAGTTGCGAACTCCTAATTCATGAAGTCCTGATATATCTAGAATCGTCAGATCATGGGAAGCTCAGGACCATTGATCGTGACAAGGAGTCATCGTGGTTTCGGCTATCAGTGGAGGGTGTTGTTGCATTGCAAATCACCGATAAGCAAAATTCCAAAGTGCCAAAATATTTGGGCCCCAGGTTTTAGACAAAGGTCACATCAAGTAAATTCAACGAAGGAATCAAAGGACCCTATCCTTTCAGGGTTTCGGGGATTGAAGGAGTCAAAGGGACTCATACTAGGGTAGAGAAGTCACAAAACATGATATACCATTCAGGTGAAGAGTGTGGTCACATCAGCTGGTCACATGGATGAGAGTTGGTTCATAATGCGTGTTCGCATAGGTGTAGCTCCTAAGAAGGACCTATGGATAAGAATTTGTGTGTTGAAGTTTCCTGTGGGGAATCAAAGAATCAATCAAACTCAAAGGGAAGACTAAGAACGATCCTTAGACCGGGAGGTCGTGCAGAACCTGCTGAGGTAGGGATGTTGTGCCACAATGTATGGTCGAGTGAAGACCATCACATAAATTAGACTACCAACAACACTTGCATAGGTAACATGTGCCATATCCTCTATTTCTTCCTGTGTCTTTGGAAATTGTTCAACAATTAGTCTTTCTCCCAGAGGAATTGGCATCTTCACTGGTTTGCAATACTGCATGTTGAAATGTTTCAAAATTGTTTCAATATAATTTGTTTGGTTCAACCACATATTTCTAGTTGCTCGATCTCTCTTAATCTCCATTCCTAGAATGAATTTAGTTGCATCAATACCCTTCATTTTGAACTTGAAGTATAGCTACTTCTTCACCTCCTTTATTGTGTCCATGTTTTTTCCAATCGGCAACATGTCGTCGACAAACAAAGCTACATATATGAAACTTCCACCTTCTTCTTTGGAATATATGTAGTCATCAACTTTGCTTCTCACAAATTTATATAAACTAAGGATGTATGTGTCAAACTTTTGGTACCACATCCTTGGTTATTGATTTAAACCATAAAGGGATATTTTTAGTTTACACACCAAATCTTTATTTCCCTTTACTACAACTCCTTCAGGTTGTTTCATGTATATTTCTTCTTCCAGGTCCCCATGTAGGAACATTGTCTTCACATCCATATGTTCTATTTCGAAATCAAATGTTGCAGCTAGAGACATTATTACTCAAATGGAAGTTAATTTTGCAACAGGGGAAAAAATCTTGCCGAAGTCGACTCCTTCGACTTGGGAATATCCTTTTGCTAGCAATCGAGCTTTGAATTCATCGACTTGACCTGTTGCATTCATCTCATTCTTGAATACCCATTTTCTACTGACAAGCTTTCTTCCACTAGGAAAATTGACTAAGTCCCATGTCTCATTCTTATGCAAGAATTCCATCTCTTTGACCATGGCATCCTCCCATATTTTTCCCTCTGCTAAGTCGACTGCCTCCCCGACCAACTTGGGCTCATCTTTGGTGGTAGTTAACATGAATGTGGAATGGAAGTTGGGAATAATATAGCTTTAGACTGGTTTTCTTACTTTGTCTAACCTCCTTGAAACTGAGGTCGTTTTTTCCACCTCTTCTTTTGATGCAATAAACTCATCTGAATCATCTTCTTCGTTACTCATTTCAAACTACACATTCTCTGGATTATTCTCAGTCTGAACAATTTCTTCAGGCTCAAACTTACTTCTGACTACTCTGAATACCACTTCTCAATTATACACTATTTTCCTTAATACAATATCCCATAGTTGATATCCTTTCATTCCTTCTTTGTATCCAATGAAAATACAGTTGGCTTCCTTCTTGTCCAGCTTGCTCCTCTTTTCCTTTGGAACATGCACAAATGCATCACAACCAAATACTTTGAAATGTGAAATTGAAGGCTTCTTACCTGACCATACCTCATTTGGAGTCATGTAAATTAGTGTCGATGAAGGAGACATATTCAATAGATATTTTCCATTTTCCACTGCCTTCACCTAAAATTCTTGTACAATCCTGACACCACTAAGCATGCTCCTTGCCTTGTCCATCAACGTTCTGTTCATTCTCTCAGAAAATCCATTTTTTGTGGGGTATATGGTGTGGTATAGTGGCGTGATATGACATACTAATTGTAGAACTGATCAAATTATTTTCCACAGAATTCACCTTCGTTGTGAGTTCTCAACACCTTAATCTTCTTATCTGTTTGGTTTTCTACAAGAGATTTAAACTCTTTGAATTTCACTAAGACCTATGATTTGTTCCTCATGAAATATATCCATGTCTTCCTGGAAAAAGAATCTATGAAGGAGACATAATAAATGGATCCACCAAATGAAGGCATTGTAACATGGCCAAACACATCATTATAAACCAACTCTAGTATCCCATTTACCCTTGTCTCTCTAGATGGGAACCTCACCCAACTCTGTTTTCCATATAAAAAATGTTCACAAAATTTGACTTCTAAATTACATTCAAGAAATTCTTCGACCATGCCTTTTTTATGCATAGCTTGAAGTCCTTTTTCTCCAATGTGTCCCATCCTCTCATTCCATAGCATGGTCAGGTCAAATTTATGATGACTTGTCAATTCAGTTTGAATCAAATTAGCTCGAGTCAAGTTGAAGTCAAGTAGACTTCAGGAAGAATGATGATGTTATATCCAGTCGAGTCGATACTCCCTACTAACTTGTATAGGGTTCAAATGAACTCCTTTCATTAAGACCATCACACCTCTGACCATCTTGAACAAATCCTTCTAAAATAGAGTGTGTACTCTAGCATCACTCATCTTACTGAAATATATCAGGTTTCTTCCCAAACCTAGAATGTGCATCACACCTGGAAGGGTTATACTCCTCCCATCCTAAAGTATCATTTGAACTCTTCCTCGTCCAACAATTTTGGTTGTCGAGTCATCCCCCAAGGACACGTTTCCTCCTTCATATCATTCATATTAGAAAAAACATTCTCAATGTGGTGTCATATGATAGGATGCTCCTGAGTCTATCAACCAAACATCTTGATCCGACTGTGTACTGGTCGACGCCAGGTACACATCACCTCCCTTATCTGGAGTCATCTTTCTCTCAGTCGATTGCTTCTCGTCAGATCTTATATTGAATTACATTGCCTTCGACTTGCAGTCATTTTTGTAATGCCCAACTTTACCACATTTCCAACATCTTCTTTTGGACTGAATCAAGGATTTAGATCTACTCTTTGACTTAGAATTTCTACCAGAGAATTTTCCTTTATATTTGTCAATCGGTCGACCTCTCACAACTAAATCATCTTTGTTCGATCCTTACATGTTATTTCTTCTCATTTATTCCAACAATAGAGATGCAACCACATATTCTAGTGCTAATTTGGTTGTATTACTCCTTATATCTATGATTAAGCTATCCTAGGAGTCTGGCAAAGAAAAAAATAGGCTAATACATTTCTCCTCCTCGGTGATTTTAATATCCACAGAAGATAACTAGCTTATAATGGTATTAAATGAATTTAAATGCTTAGTCACTAAACTAACATAACTCATCCCTAGAAGTTACAGTTTCTTACTAAAAAATAAATTATTTACCAGAAACTTCGAATGGTACAATCTCTCGAACTTGTCCCACAATTTTTTGGCTGAATATTCACCTGAGACATTTAGCAGTATTGAATCTACAAGACAAAGTCAAATCATACTCCTTGATATTCCCTCGAGTTTCTCCTATTCTTCCATCGAAATACCTGCCATCATGCTACCTCGATAGACCATTGTCCATTATTCTCAATCTACAAGGAGATATTCAATTTTAAGCTTCCAAAGATTAAAATTTTGGCCATTGAGTTTTTCGATATCTATTCTCGAGTTGCTCGCCATTATTTAACACAATCTTTAAATATTTTTAACTTACAACTCTTGTTGAACCTATAGTTTAGTTCAGATCCAAGGTTGTTAAACCAAGATCTGATACCACATGTTAGGAAATAAGACACACTTCCACGCTAAACCTAGAAAAAAAGAGGAAAATATTTAATCAAGAAAGTAAATGACACATCAAGCACACAGTACACAGATTTTACCCTGGAAACCCAAACCATGAAAACCAATATTCCTTGAGTGTTCTGATCCTTGTTGTCTTATTCATTTAGAATAAAAGGTTACATGTCTAACCTTGGTCAACACATGAGACAAAATCTACATCATACCCTCTTTCTTAGACAAGAACAACCATGTATCCAATTCAACTTATATCTACATGACCAACAACCTCTAAATTACAGACTCTTGGTCATTAGCCATTCATCATCTAAAGATTAAACATCCATTGATTAGATTTTACAGCCTTACAACACGCCTTATTTATAGGCTTTACAGTAGGAAAAACCCTAAAGAAAAGTCACCCAAAAATGGTTACAGATCCATGCATATCATTGGAAAAAAATCTCGTGAATCTCAAGATTCTATTACAGTCGACTACCAGTTGGCCTTCTTTCAGTATTCATTCGGTCACCACACACCTACTTGTCGACTTCTTGTTGGTTGACCTCTTTGAATTTTTGTCGATGTCTTTACCATGTCGAACCACCTCTACCTTTGACTTTGAATTTACCTAATTGACTCACCTCGACCTTTGACTTGTTTTCAATCCACCTAGACTTTGTCTTTACTCGGTTGAACCACCTCGACATTCGACTTCGAATGTCATTCGATCCACCTCTAATTTCACTGCAAATAATATGACAACCCAACAATAAAAAAAATGGTGTTACTAAGAGAATGATTCACACTTTAAAAAAATGGCTAACTATATTCTTCAATTTAAGGAAATCAATCCTTGTTTTCTTTGTGAAAGCCAATAATTATAGAAATTACATAATTGATTTAACTCCTACTAAGGATTTTTAAAAATATAACACCCAAATAAGCATGAAAAAATATATAACTATATGTAATCCACTCTGTGTGTTTGGAAATGAATCTTGGGTGCACATCCCTTAGGATAAAAGGAAATCCTTATAACCTAAAAGTGGGAAGTGAATTTTTATTGGTTAGTTAAAGGATGTAAAAGGTTATTGACTTCTTGTACATAATTCAATAGAAGTAGTTTTAAGAAGAGCTAAAGATATCTTGGCTTGCATGCTTGAAACAACATTTGTGCCATATTTCACACACGTGTCATATGCTTTTACTTCTTCTATACCATTTTTTTCTTCTACTACCCCTCCTAATACTATGGATCATTTTCCCTTTAGATAATGATAGTGGGGACAAAAAAAATGCTCCAGCTTCTTAGTCTCATCCCCTATATGATTTTACTGAACTTGAACCTACACTAGCACCACTACTTCCTTGATGCATTCATACAACAAGGGAAACTAGTCAGTGATCCTTCTGATTAGCACCAAACAAGTTTGTAGTTACATTGAGCCTCTTCTCTTTTGGCTCAAGTTCTAGATAGCCCTGATATAGAAATATTTAAAGAATATTATAGCCATACATAATGGGATTAAGTAATAAATGAAGAATTGCATTCCCTAATGAAGAATGATACTTGGGTTCAACTCCCTCTTCTGAAAGAAAAGTTTTCATATGAAAATGGGTTTACAAGACTAAGTATGTAACAGATGGTAGTGTTGAAAAACATAAGGCTTTGTTAGTTACCAAAGAACTTTAATTGGTGTCCAGGGAATTAAATACAATGATACATTTTCCATCGTTGTCATAACACCCTTGTTTCCCCTGGTCTGTAAATATAATTATTATCATGGCCAAAATGATAGACAGGCCTGCTAGTGATTATTGAAAGACAATGGACCTTTGCTAAATTATGTAATGTAAATATTTGGTTATTAATGCAACATGGAGTTGTTGAACTACTGTTGAAGGGATTTCCTTCATAGTTTACGATGTCATGAGAGGAATGGTGCAAGAGGGAAGCTATTACTGGATTGAAATGGCCCTACTTGGCAGTACCCTATCAAATTAAAATAATGCAGACCCTGAACTATCCTCAACCTAGAAATTAGATTACTGGTCAAGATGGTAGTTCGGTAGTCTGCTTCGAGAACCAATAAAGGAATGGGAAAAAGTACCCATCAAGAATATTCTGACATGATCCACAAGGTCTTGAGGAAGAGTACATGAAAATAAGGCATTGAGGATAGTAAATGAAGAGGTAGAGACAGACATACACACGGTTGGGGGAAATTATGAGCATTGGAGAAGGGAAGGAAAAACTTCCTGGTTCGAGGGAAGAGAAACAAAAGAGAAGAAGGAATATATGCTCCCTGGAAACTTGTTGAAAAAAATCAGATATCCTCTCATGGAATTGTACCCTCGCTCGGGGGTGGTTGGTTGTAGAGGTGACTGATGCGAATTTTCCTATGGTTGGGTGGAGAGCGACACACCCTTTAGTATTTCCCAGCATCTTCTAAATTTTATATAAGTAACTTAATTATCTCTGTGTATTGTTGGAAAATATATATGGTTGAATGGTCAGTATGGTGATTATGGATATGAATACTTGACTTGTGATCTTGATTGTGTATTCCTACAAATAGTCTTGTATTAGAATGAACTATATTGCATGGGAAGTCTCGTGTTCTTAACTATAGACAATCTCTATATTTATTAAAATAGTTGCAAGTATCTTTTGTTTGTGGAAATATTGAAGTGGTGAATATATATGTTTGTTTGAGTATGAAAATAATTAAAATCTATGTTACATATTAAGTTGAAAGACGAATTGACATCCCTGCTCATTGTATGTGCTGTTGTGATTATTTTTGTGTGTGTGTGCACCTGCGTGTCGCAATGCTTTGATCCCAACAAAGGAACATTGTGGGATAAGATGAAACATAGGTACCCTGGGTAGGAAAAGGAGTGCCTTGGACCAAGGCGAGAATTCTTGAAACTCACTAAATCTTGAAAAGACTCAGATAAACCCTCATGAAATTGACTAAGTCTCGAACTGGACTTTTAAGCCGAAGGAAACTCTTGTTTTGCCTCAGAGGATCGTGGTTGTCAAATTGGCACGACAGCTAGATATAGAACCTCAATCAGTGTAGGGAAATGATTAAATATAGATCGTCGATTTGGTGTAATAATAGATCCTGACCCTTTGTTGGAGCAAGATATTATGCCCATAGAATATGTACTATGAACCGCCACAATCATCGATTCATCAGAGTATATTTTCGAGGGAGATCTATCATCCATATGAATAGATCTAGAGTAGATCTAACCCTCCATCAAAAATCCAGTCTCGAAGCTTGTTCCAACACTTTGATGTAAAATCATCAAAGAATATTCCCTTTTTAATACCGTTAGAGATTATCAATCGAATTTTAGAATATTAGGGAAGTTGCACAACACCAATAAAAGGGTATCAAAGAATATTCCATTGCAGATTTGATCGATGTGCTGAAAAATCTATCCATTCACTTCGAGAAGTGATCAACGGTGGGACTGAATACAATCCAACTCCGAGGTTGAGTATGAACTATAGATATGGAAGTGGGAAATTTTAACCTTAGCCATTGATCATCGAGGGGTCCCACTTAGCAGGTCAAGGTGGAAGAACGAGATGGTGGTGACCAGCAGCGCCAACATGATGACATGTGTTGATAGTTTATTGGTTGATGGGATGAGTGTGGGTCTAGATGGATAGGAGTTGACCTTTTTGAAGTTGATTATGAAGAGTTCAGAGAATGAATTCAAAAATTTTAGTGTACACCTCCAAATATCTTGAAGCACAACTCTGAAAGGTTATGAGTGGGGGAATATTTGGACTATTGATCGACACTAGATTGGTGATTTGATCATAGTCGTCGATCTGTCATAGAGTCCTAATATGTTCCTTGGAGAGTGGCGATAAGGGGAATGACTTCACCCCAACCAATGTGTTTGGGACATGTGTCAACATCTAAAATATTGAAACAAATACCCTGTGATTACATGTAGACCCACCTTAGCCCACGTGTCACAATGTGGGTGGTGCCACGTGTCACAATTTTTTGGCCCTTTTGAGGTAGATTTTCTTGGGAATGTGCATGTCACATGTCATGTCAGGTGGAAAGTACACATGGAAATAGATTCCTAGGTGGTGGGTACACGATGGCCTCAAATGCTAGGTCGTGAACATCATCAGAGTCCAAGGGTCAAAGTTTCCCTTGAGGTCGAAGTAGAAACACTCCGATAGGATAACTCTGAGAGACAATCTAGACCATATATTGGTGGCTAGTTGGGGAATGATCTCAATCATTTGAAAGAAGTGGGAATCGTATGGGCAAGGATAAAGGAAGAATGACATCATGATGATGTATAACACCGACATATCTAGAGGGGACCACATGACTACCTGTAATTTCTTAAAAAAATAAAACCATGGACCCTGTCAGCATTAAAATCCCAGAACAAGTGACATGATATTACTCTTCAGAGCTAAGGGGTATGGGAAGATTATGACTATTCATAGGAGTTGACATTTTCAGAGTTGAATTTGAGGAGTTCAGAGAATGATTCCAAAGAGTTCAGAGTACAACTCCAAAGACATCGGAGCATGACTCTGAAAGACGATATGGCCCCTTGGTTGGTGTTATGTCTAGATGTGACCTCAACCTTAGATTTTGGCAGGTCCCACAAGAATCTAGTAAATAAACAAAAGAGGGTTGGGCGTTAACTATCATGCAAGTGGAGAACTATGATCCTAGTAGTTGATTTGGAGGAACATATAGATTGAGGATTTGGTGGGACATGTGGTAGATGCCATGACAAAGCCCGATCATATGACATGTGTGGAAGTAGTCACATGGATGCCATGTGGAAATAAGGTGACGTATGATTCAAGAAAGTCTAAGAAACTTTACGAAGCCATAAATTTTGATCCAGAGCTTGGTTTTGAGAATGACGAAATTCGTTGGAAAGCTCTTGATGAGCATAAGACAATGGTTCCCTCAAGAAGAGGTTTCGATATGGTTGAGGAAAAGAGAAATTTAATAGCCCATTCCCTTAAAAGTTTTTTAGGGGCTCAGATGAGTTACAAAGTGGTATCAGAGCAGGCAACAATACTTGGCTTGCTTGGGCTCACGAAAGAGTCGAATAAACTTCCGTAGAGAAATTTTAAGGCGAAGAGCACACTACCATACCCTATTAAGTGTCTAATAAAACCTTACTATTGAATAAAGGATTTTGACTTTCTGCTATTTTTACATGTTTTAAAACCTGAACTGAATGATGTTTTTATATGCTAAATAATAAAGTTGATTTCATCTTATAAAATTTTATTTTATATGTTGTCAACGATTTAATGGATAAGTAACTAATAGAAAATGTGGATTATCATCACTTAATCAGTCAATGGATTCCCAGGTAAGGCTATAATCGAAAGGAATGGTGACATATCATGGGATGGGAGAAAGCTCCCACAACATAGAAGAAGATTATTATGAAAGGAGAGTGGTAGAAACCCCTCCAAATCTAGTTGATACTGTGAGAAGTCTCATGGAAGAGATACAAAGCTTTAAGTCTGATAATGAGATTCTTATGAAAGAGAAAGAAAATCAAACTAAAATAAATGTGGTCTTGATTCAAATCCTATCGAATATAAAAAGACAATTGCATCATGGGCCAACAACTAGTAATGTGGACAAACATTAGGCTAAGAAAATCTAGAGTCCACTTGAGATACAAAGGCATGGTCCTGAAAGTAGAAAATGCAAGATGAAACACTCCCAAGAAGGCCCAACATGGAGCCAAGAGGCATGCCAAAGTCAAATACTCATCTGAAGAATCCTCTAGTGAAGGAGCATAAATCTCCAAGGAACTATCTAGCAGTGAGATTATTTCACATTCTCAGAGGAGAAGAAAGAGGAGAAAGCACTCCAAGGGTAGTGAACCTGAAGAATTTAAGAAATACAAGCCACCCACTTTTGATGGGGAAATCAAAAAGGGGGAAGAAGAAGAAGCTTGGATACTTGTTCTGAAGAAGTACTTCATAGTTCATGACCAGTCTTAAAACTTGAATGGAAAGGTCTATATCTGGTGGGAGGACCTTAGAAATGCAAAGGGAATCTATGAGAAGGAGTTTTCTTGACGAAAAATTGAGAAATACTTCAAGAATAAGTACATGTCAGAAAGGTACTATGAAAAGAATACTAAGGATTTCTATGAACTCAAACTAGGACAACTCACCATAGATGAATATATCAACAAGTTTATGGAGTTGTTGAGGTATGTGACATGTATAAAGGAAGAAAAGATGAAGATGTAGTGATTCCTTAGTGGACTGCCTCCATCCTTCCGGAACAAAATTGAGTTTGATGAACCTAAAGCCTTGGAATATGTCATTAGGAAGGCTAGGTATTGCTATGAATAATTCAACCACAAGGTAGAATATCCCAAGGACTGATAGAAGAAAGGTAAACTAGGATTCAAGAAGAAGGGGGTTAAACCCTCAAAGTTTAAGAATTATGGGAAGAGTTCTAAGATGAGATTTCCCACCAAGAGTGTGAATCAACATAAGTTTCCATCTCAGAGTGGAAATAAATCCTTTGGATCGGCCCCAAGAAAGACTAAGAGTAGAAAGAGAGAGCCATTGAAATGTTGAGGATGTGGAGAATAACATATGCTAAGGAACTTCCCACATAAGAATCCAGACAATAAGAGAGTCTACAACATCCAAGAGGCTACCACGGTTGATGATGTGGCCATAAGTATACGAGAAATTCACACAGCCTTGGATAATAGGAAAGAAAACCACCAAGCCTCAGTGGTGGAAATGGAAGGTATGATTACCAACAATACTGTTTCTATTTTGAGATTTTTCAGCTCATATAGGCTATAAATGGGTTTATAATCGAGAGAAGAAGGAAATATTCCTATTGACCTTGGTTCTAATTGAGTTATGTCTCTCCTCAAACTATTGAGAAATGTAAATTACAACAAGTAAAACATGCTAAACTATGGTTGGTACAATTGGTCATTGGAACAAAGAGGAAGGTAATAGAGGTCATACCAGCATGTCAATTCATTATGAATGGGTTGTCTACTCAAGCCACCCTAAACATATTTCCCTTAGGATATTATGACATGCCGATTGGAATGGATTGGTTGGCTGCCCACAAATCCATGTTGGACTATTATAATAAAACATTAGAGTGTGAAGATGAGGAAGGGAGGAAAAGGACCCTACAAGGAACTCAAAATCCTATCTTAGTGAGACAAATATCAACCCTTCAAATGAAGAAGTATTGTAGAAAAATATGTCCTTTGTATGCAATACAAGTCACTATTAAATTTTAACATTTTTCCAACGAAGTAGAGACGAAGTTTCGTCAGCATAGGGTAATTTTTGTGACCAACATAAAAAAAAAAATCGTCTGAATCCATTCGTCGGTCTAGTGGCCACACATGGATCTTCATCGGTCTAGTGACCGGGAAAAGAAGCCTATTCACAATAGGGAAAAGTTCATCTAGCAATGAATGTTAGTCGGTCGAACGACTAATATTAGTCGCAAGAGTGACCAAGACAACCTTGGAAAACTTAGTCAATAGTCGGTAGAACGACGAATATTAGTCGCTAGAGCGACCAAACCCGAAGTTAAAAAGGTCAAACGAAGGAGCATAAGTTATTCGCTAGAGCGACAAGTGACCTAGTTTGCGACCAAATGGAAATACAAGTGACTAACATGTTGGTCACTCTAGCGACTAATATTTTAGTCGCTAGAGCGACCAATGTTGGTGTTTGCGACCAAATGGAAATACAAGCGACAAACATGTTCGCTGCTAGAGCGACCAAGGTTGGGGTTTAAAAAAAA
>SNQJ01S0048821.1:80732-108411 GCA_010110895.2 Picea sitchensis
CTCTTCCATCTTGGTCTCCTGGATTAGAAAGATATCGAACTTTGAAGTTCTGATGATATATTTAAGTGCTTATTCCTTTATTTTTTTATCGAAACCCCTACAGTTCCAGGATGTTAGTTTCATGATTTACTTGGGGGAGATGAATGGGCTCCTTGAGGGGCCATGGAATGCTTCCTTGTCTGTCTTACATTGATAAGTTGTTTGATTTTTGGTTGCGAGCCACTCAAGATGTCTTTATATGTCTCCTTTTCTCTTTCTTATTTCTTGGATTTCCTTCCTCTGCCTATTTTTTGTGGGGTGACAATGGTGTCACTTGTGCCCTTGTTGTCACTGTCTGAGGAGACTTATCCTTCCTCCAAGTCTGGTCCTATGTTCTTTCCTACAGTAGTATTTCATTTTTCTTCCTCCCTTTCAGGCATCGACATCTCTCTGGCTTCTGGGGTTGACTTCCCTTGCACCGCTTCAGATATTGGAACTTCCTGGGGAGTTTCCCCTGTTGTTTTCTCTACATGTCTTGGGTCCATCTCTCCAAAACTATTTGTTGTCACTATTTCTAGCGGGTTCCCTTGCTCCTTGGGTTGTGCAGGGTTTGTCTTTTCATTCCTTGGTCTTTTTTATCTGGATGAAACTTTTCCTTTTATAGGTTGTTTTCAGCCTTCTCCATTTTCCTTCTCCTTGTTTGGGTTTTTGGGGCAGTTTCGCTGAAAGTGGTCGTATTCATGGAAACCCCTGCATTTGAACGGTAGTTGTTCATAGTCAAGCTTCTGGTAGTGTTGCCAATCTCCAACCTTTAACTTGATTTCCTCTGGAAGACACACCTCTAGGTCCACTTCCACACAGATGCGCACATAGGAGTATTTGTCCTTGGGGTCTTCCCTATCAATATATTGACCAAGCCCATTTCTGATTTCCTGGAGCAAAGTGGGGTTCAAGCAGTGGATTGGAATATTGGGAATTCTGACCCAGACCGAGACATCCTTGGGTACTTCCACCGCAGGGTCAAAGCTTGGCGTCCAACAGTTCAAGTAAATCCCTTGAGCTCCCATGAAATACGGTCCATTCTTGAAAGTGAGATCTCTATCTTCTTGTGAGATGAATTCAAAGATAAAGAATCCTCTTCCCACCACATAACAGGTTACACTATTCTGGATCAACGGGCGCCAGTTTCTTTGGATCCAATTATCTGTAGATCTGGTTGATGGCCAGAGCCCCATGAATTTCCCTACCAGTCCACGATCTAACAGGGAGATTGCTATGCACATGGGGTGAATCGGGGGAAGTTCTATCTCTGGGATCGAATCAAACTTCTTGACGAAGCTTGGGGGGGTAGATGGAGGAATCTTCTTGCCTTGGGCGGCTAGTATCTTGTGGAAAGAATCTTCAATTGAAGGAGAGGGCGATGGCTCCCCTCCTTCTGAGGCTGCCATTGCTGCAGCAGAAAAGCTTCAGAAGCTTAACCCTAGATGGCCTCGGAACTTTGCTAAAAAAAAAAATGTAATGAAAATTATCCAAACATCTCCATAATGTTAATAATACCTAATTTGTGTTTTAACACTCAATTTGTTCATGGTCTCTATTTAAATAGCATAAAGGGTCACTTGTTGATGATCAAACTAAGAGATGTTCATGTAAAATACTTCCTACATTAATCAATTTCCTAAGTAACATGGAATGTTTCCTTCTTTGAGGGTTTTAATCATGTAAATGTTAGTGTCTCAATCTTTGATATGTGTATGAGTGTTTATCTCAAGGTGTTTGACTTATGTGGATATACCCTATTTTATGAACACTTCCATTGTTGAGGATGTTTCTTTTCTCATTACCTTTCCATTCTTCTTTCTCCTTTGTTGTGATTGTTTCTAACTTGTCCTAGACATGCTACTTCCTAGTTTATTTTTGTGGTTGGGTGCTTTAATGATTTATTTGTACCTATGGGGCCTAAAGTTCTATTATTGCATCAAGAGAAAGTTCTAAATTTGAGTGAGTCTTCTGTACATTTATTGGGATCCGCAAGGATTATGGATTCACTTTTTGAGTTGAGAATATAATCCCATTTTATATTTTTTGGGTTCCTTTAGATCCATGAGTGCTTGAAATTGGTTATATTTGGATAGATCAACCATGGAAGACTTTGTTTCTTCAGTTGATATGTCTGATTTTTCTTATTGATTACCATCTTGAATATATTTTTCTAACTACTGGGGAAATTTAGATTCTTGCATGATTTTTTGAGTGAGGTGGATTACCAGTACAAGGAATTGAAGGAAAGACTAGATTTGGGTATTTCTTTGAAAATTCCACATATTCATGGCATGAGTTGCATTTGAAAGGTATTCATAGTCCAATTTTTTTATGAGATCATCCCTCCATATTGCGAAGAATAGCGTTTGGAAGCCCTTTCTTTGGGGCCACCTCCATGCAAATGTGATCATAGGTGTATTATCCCACCATTGTTCTCGACTGAGTCAATAAACTACCCTATATTTTCCTCAATATCCTTCAAAGTGGATTTTTCCCATAATACTAAAGGGAGGTGTGGAAGGTGAACCTATACAGTGAAGATTGAATTTCTTCTATTAGATTGAAATCTAGTAACCACTTGTTGAGATACAAATATTGACCACCCATGAAAGAGGGACCATAGCACAATATCAAATCCATGAAAACTCTAGCAATAGTACATGAAAACTCTAAGATCCAAAAGGTTGTTCTCCTTAAATTTTCTAGCATTTATAATCATTTACAAAATCACTTCCTTCTCTTGGTCTAGTGGCAGTTTCAATTTCACATCAAGAAACTAACCCTCTCACTTCTTGGCCTTCCAAATTGCACATTCATCCTTTTCTCAAAGAGGATTTCATTATATTCAATTTTAAATTAATTTGGTGGCACCTCATTCTCCATTTGATCATTAGATACATACTTAAGGATTCCAAATGAATCACAAGAAAAGAATCAGTATTCTTGGAGTAATGATGATTGTAACTCCTTTCCATTAGGTCTAATGATGTATATGTCTAGCTTATGTGAGCTCCCATGCTCAAGCTTTTCACTACAGGTTTTCATTACTTATCATTGTGGCTCCACATTTGATCATTGCTCATGTGTTGGTACTTCATCCTTTTCTATAGATAACATTTGCAAAGCTATTGTTGTATATTGGTGGGTCCTCCTTACCATGATGTTTAGCATCCATGTTTACGTTATTCATTCTCTCATACATAATGCCTTCAAATTGAAATGTATAATCTCTTTTTCGGTGTTGATATCTGGATTTCATCATCGCAGGATATATAAGTTGCAAATATAAAAAACTTCAAATCATATTTTAGAAAAAATGCATTTAACATAAACAATTCAATTGGAAACTTAATAAGGGGTTCGATTTTACTTCCTAGAGTTCAATCYYTGGCCCYTTTGATAATGATTTTATGGACATATTAGTTGAAATGATGTGGTATTAGGTTTCCAAGCTATTTACAGTGTGCCTATATTCAAATTTCAAAAATATGGAACAAATGGTAAAYAATATCTRAAAACTTATAATAGTAAAGTTGTAGATCTCRACAATACCTTTCCAATGGTATAAAGAGTGCACCAAACAGAGTTTAGGGTCAAAATTTATGGTGAATAAACAAAAAAAATGTGTTTGGTGAATAAACAAAAAAAAATGTGTTTTGCTTTATGTGTGTGTCACACCCCTTATCTTATTCACACTTCATAAAATTTGGTTAATAAAATTGTTTTGAATATATCACACTCACACAATTTTCTCAATGGTGCGACATGATATGGATCTTGGAATATATCACACTCACACAATATTTTTGGTGATGTGACATGATATGGATATTGGAGTGTATCACACTCACATATTTTTTTCTTGGTGGTGCAACATGGTATTGAACCTATCTTTATAATCCCCTTTAAACATTGGATGATATGTACCATAGAATTATGTTTCCCTTTAAAATTTGTTTTAATGTGCCACATCATGCACACTCCTTTGTCTTATGCACACTCACCAAAACCTTTGTCTTATGTGTATTTTTATGTTGTGTCTTAGAATGATATGAACCGACATAAAAACTTTTCTTATTTGCACCACCTCATGTGTATTGCATTGGAACTTGTTTTATGTGTGACACACTATTCATTGGAACTTTTTTATGTGTGATACACCATTTTTCATCAAAGTTTGTTTGAGGTGTGATACCATGTCACCATGGATTTTTTTAGGTGCAATATATGTTTCACATTGGATTTTGTTTTTAGTGCAATACATGTTTTTCATGGGATTTTTTTTGGTGTGATACATGTTTTGCATGGGAAAAAACTTTAGGTGCAACACCATGTTATGTGCCCCTTTAGTCTTTTTATGTATCACCATAAAGTGTCTTATGCCTTCATTAAAATTTGTCTTATGTGTACATCTTGTGAAACGTTGGAATGATGCATACATTGAGACATTGTCTCATGTGCATTAAGACTTTGTCTCATGCAAATGAACCTTTGGTTCAAAAGCATTTTACCTTTTATGTATCGCATAAAAAGCCACCTTTTGTGTGATATTTCTTTGGGACATTATGTATCGCACCAAAAACCACTTTGTGTGCAATATGTATTTAAAACTTTGAAGTATGATCTTTTTTAATACTTCAAAGATTTGCACCCCATGTTGAGATTAACTTTTTTCTTGGCTTGAAGAATCATGGGTGGGGAGGGGGAATAGTTAACCCAAACCTTGGTGCAATTTGTTTATTTTTTCTTAGAAAACATGTAATTTTTCCACACGATGTCTAATTAAGATGATGTTTTTTGTAATGTGGAAAGGATAGGTGGGGATTTTCGATGAGTGGTCACACAACCCCATTCAAGATCATTTGAACAACTTTCATAAGTGATGAGGCTCATTTGATTGGAAATTCTTGGTGTGAATTCTTGTACTTTAAAACCTCATATTTAGATTCCATCAATTGCATTAGGTTCATGATCTCATAAAACCTATAATATCCCTATTTCAAAGGTAAAAAATTCACTTTGACTAGTACCTGCAATTACATGAGACAACATTTTTTAACAGAATCTCGAGTCTTGTTCTTTCCATTGCTTTGCCTGAATTTAGTTATATCAACTATGTAGACATATGTATTATATAGGATTTCAAGATGCCAATTGAAAGTGGGGTTATCCATTAGAAACTAAGATATTTTATTATGTGAAAACAACCAACTGGCATCTGGAGCACTTGGTACCAATTACTTGGTGGGAGTACCAATTCTTTATGAAAAACAATTTAGAGCTATATTATTCCTTGCAAATAATACAATCAACCCAGGTGATGATATATGTCACTTTCATGGGTTAGGGTTATTCAAAGAAGCAAGAGGCTCAAAAACACATGCAACGAGAACCACTTTGTAACACAAACAATCTTGAGAAGGATACTACCATACTCAATCATGATTGCAACATGAGGTGGACCAAAAAAACAAGTATTTGAGCAAGAATTGTCCATTCAAATAACAAACACTCAACGATTAAAAACCAAGAGAACACTATTAATGGATGAAGCAATCAAAATATTTGATTTGTAAAATTTTAGGAGGGCCCCAAGATGATGGAAATGGGGGTTGTTGAGGCCTCAACGGGTGGCTATTGCTCATACTATAAGAAATAAAGGGGAGCATATCCTTACTTGACTTGAGAAACTTATATTGAGATAAAACCTATAGTGGACAAGGACATGGATTATGTAAGTTGGTTGCAAAATCACAAGATACTGCAATAAAGGATGAGGAAGGATGGGAAAATGAGTTTTCCATTTATACTAATGAAGTCCTTTACATTCCAGCTATTATAGATTCATGGTATACTGACATGACATTTTTCCTACACCATGGAACATGCCCAAGCCACATGAATTCAAAATAGAAAAGGGATTTACGACTAAAATCTACTCAATACCAACTAATCAATGTTATCATTTTCCAGAAGAATTATGATGGAGTGTTGTTGAGATGTTTGGAAAATGAAGATGCTAAAAGAGTCTTGAAAGTTATCCATGATCATCTAGTTAAAGGTCATTTTATTTTTGAGACCACAACTCACAAAGTCTTCACAATTGGGTACTATAAACCTACTCTCTTTCATGACACACACACTTATGTGATAAAATGTAAAACTTGTCAGTTAAGTGTGGGAAGAGAGAAGAAACAATAGATATCACTACAACCTATTACAATTAATAGACCATTTGAGTAGTGGGGCATAGATATAATAGGAGAAATAAATCCCCATTAATCAAAGAAACATAAGTATATTTTAACCTCGACTAATTATTTTACCTTGTGGGCTAAGGTTGTTCCATTAGCATAAGTAAATGATAAAGTAGTCATTCAATTTTAGAACAAAATTTAATCACCAAGTTTGGGGTTCCTTTTGTTATTGTTTTTTATAATGTTGCTTATTTTTGTGTAGGATTTACAAAACCCCAAGGATTCTCCTCTTTGGAATTATTTTCTGAATTTGCATTGAATAAAGGAATTATTCTAAGCTATTCAACTGACTATTATCTGCAAGGTAATGGAGTGGTTGAATCAACTAATACAAATCTAATACAAAGAATGTAATAGATAATATTAGGAATTGGCATAATGTGTTATTGAATACTCTTTGGGCTGACAACATTACTCTGAAGGAGGCATTGGGTACTTTTTTGTGTATGGGAAATAAACAATTCTTCCAACCAATATTTTCTTGCCACCCTTACAATTGTCCCAGGATTTGATAGGTCAACCTTATAGTGTCCTTCAAAACATAATTAATACATTAATGATGTTGGAAGAAGAAAGAGAGAAAGTCAAAGAGAAATTTTTATCCCACCAACATATTTTGAAACAATGGTTTGATAAACATAAGGTTGGTGATAATAATTTTGAAGTAGGTGATTTGGTTATGAAATGGGAACACAAAGGAAACATATAAAGCTTAATAACTTGTGGCTTGTTCCTTACCAAATTACTGAAAACATAGGAGTTGGTACATATAGATTACAAAATCTGGAACGTGAACTAGATTTGCATCCTATCAGTGGCTAGATCCTAAAAGTATACTTCACTCGATTGCTTTTATAAACAATATTTTGTACCATAGTTTATTGTTTTTTATAGTTAGGTTTTTGTTTGATTTTTATAATGTTATTTTTATCATTTGATTTTTGTTTCACATGGTTTTGATTATTTATGCATGGTTTTCATGTTTAAGTTTTGTTGTTTTTCCTTAAATCATTTTTAGAGGTGTTGAGTTTTCAGTGTTTAGTTAAACATGACATTTAGTTCTCAGTTGTGTACCTTATCTATTTTAATATAAAAGTAAAGTGAGTCGACAGTGAACATGATTAGAAGTTGGAAAGTATTCATAGTTTCCTTTATGTGTAATTTGGAGAAGATACAATGTTTTGTTGGTGGAGGTAACAATTGTGAAAAACATGAATGAATGAATAAGTCATAAACTCTAAAGTCGTGACTTACACTATGAGGGGAAATTGATGAATTTATTTGCTCTTTTATAAAGGGTAATCTTCAAAGCCTAAGCACTTGACTCTCTCCTTCATTAATAGGTATCATCCTCAGAAGTTTAGTAGTTGTTTCATTGAAGTTATCACTTGAAAAAAATAACAACAACAACAACAACAATAATAAATAATTTGTTAGAGGAAAAGGAACTTTTCTAAGTGAAACACATTATTAATGAGGAAATGTAGACATCTCTGTCAGGGCTATGGTAGCTTTCTAGTAGCAGAGAAACGTTTGTGATATCGGGGTGACTTCGTTGAGTCTATGGATGCTCGCTAGCAGCGGAGCAACACCATAAGGGTGATAGAGTTACCTAGATATTACAAAATTACACCATGATACTAGAACATTGATTCAAATTGGTTTCATTATCAAAGTTGACTGACATTGGACAAAAGGACTTATCTTTTATTTTGGTCAAAAGGATGAAACCCCATGGTAAGGAAAATATTTATTTATAAATCACATATAAGAAGATCTACAGGTCATTTTTGGTGTCCAATTGTCCTCTAAGTTTGTTCTTACTTGAAAATGATCTTCTTTTGGTTGAAGGTATATATGTGGAGATTATAGATACATCTAGTGAATCACCTTTCATTGAGTACAAAACATACCCTAAATTTTTGAAATTTTGGGTACCACTTTTTCTTTCACTTTGCACGTAATTTTTTTTTGCATTTCCACTTTTAACGATTTCATGCATATCATATAATTCAATAGGAATCTTAAGCCTTAAGAAAACTATTTTTTTCTAATTCCCTAAGCCTATGTCGAATTGAAATATCTGATATTGGCACGTTTGAATAACTTTCATCGCTGGACCAAAGTTAGTTTTTATTTTCGATATGAAGCCAAGTAAAGCATTGGAATGAAAGTGGATTATGGGCAGAAAAACAAAGTGAAAACATAGCACCAAAAGAAAGTGGAATCAACACGTCAAAGTGAATTTAAGGCACCAATGTAAAAAAGAGATGATTTCACTAATGTCAAACAAGTTTTACATGTTGATTAGTAAGTGAAACTAAGGTGCCAATTCAAAAGTGAATTGTAGTTGTCAATATGTATATTAATTCGAAGTAGAATTGTATCATCGATGAGCAGTCACCAACAATCACTTTGCACTTTGTTCAAACTGAAAGTTAAAATGTGGTAGTGATCACAATGATTGTTTCTACATCGATGAAAGGTTACACTAGATTATTTATACTTTCGTTTGTTGTCGATTAAAGACCCAATTGACAACCTTAGCTTGCACAATTTTTGATATGCTATATTATCAGCCCCCAAAACTCACTTTGCGATCATTGACGAGTAAAACTTGGCAAAGTGGAAAGTTATCAATGACCATCGGTAGCAAATCTAATTGTCGTCAATGCATCGATTTGATGTCTCATTGACAGTTAAGTGTGGATATTTGGGTGATCCAATTAAGATTTGTCTAGATTTGGTAATCATAGTGATAGATTTGGGTAAGAAAAATATAACTTGAATTTGGTTCATCGATCGAACCATCTTTCACATGCATTCGGGTAGATTGACTAAGAGTTGAGTGTTGCTTCATATAGTTTCCTTTGTGAGAGTTTGTTATAATAAGAAGCAAGAAAAAATTTTGGTTTGAGCATGTGTTACGAAGAGTGTACACTATTGTATTTTTTTTAGCATGCCAAGTTGGTATTTATGTCAAAACTAATCCAAGGTGTTCATGCATGTGGTTTCATCTGCAAATCTTTTTGGTTATTCATTGTGATAGGTAAGTTTATAACACTAAAGGTTTGAACATGAATATATGAACTGTAACCATGATATATTTGATCTTGGTGATTGGTTCAACAATATACTCTAGTAGAAAGAATTCTCATTTCTTAGTTCTTAATTGGCAATTGTTTTTGAGTTATGATCAGTCTCAATTTAGTTTATTATGAAGTGCAACATGAAATTGTTTGGAATAATAGCTTGGTATGTTGTTGTCTTCTAGTGGAAAATAGTGTTACTCCTTTATTTTATACTTATTTTGGTATAGGTAAAATGTCACTAAGGAAAACCTCTTGTTAAATCTCCTAGAGGGAAACCTAAAGAAACAGGGGAAGCTTCTTGTTAAGGAAAAGGTATGGATTACCTTACTAAAACATTTTTAGATCTTGACTAGCTAGGAAAAGATAGGTGGGAATGTAACCCGGGGATTATAGCCTCTAAATATTCACTCAATCCGCAAGTATTAATTACAAGGACTGAGGTTGATTTATAATTTAAATATGTTGCAATATAAAATAAAATTTATAAAAGCTACAAGAATGTACATAGGTTTTGTTATAAAGTAAACATGGATGTAAAAGTGAAAAGTAACCATGTCACGAATACACATGTATGAGACAAAATAGCAATCTACTTTTATTTCATTTATGAGATACCAAAAGTGTTTTTTCTCTTTACAAAAAACCCTATGAGGGAATGAACCAAAGTCTAATTTAGATATCACCAATGAAAACCATACAAAAAAGACTCATTAAAATTAGGAGAATTAATAATCTAGATCGACACTTTTAGAAAAATTTGTCATTTTGACTTCTGCAATATATCATTTTATCGACCATGAAACAATGATCAGCTTGCCACAAACTGTTGTCATTTTGACTCTGCAATATATCATTTATCAGCCATGAAACTTAATTCACAAACATACAAGAATACATAGACTATCAAGGATGAATCAACACCTCTAAAACAAGCATCTGAAAAGTGTGGTTTGGTCTTGAACCTTGTTGTCTACAATAAGACCCTGTTGTCAAGAAGAGAATTAGGCTTTGAATAAAATCAAAAATGAATGAAAACTAAAACTATCTCATGTAACTAAAGAGCAAACCTTAATCTTGTTTTCTCCTTCTATTCTCCTTTGTATCTTCTTGTCATTGATATTTTATTCTTTCCCAATAAGTTGAACTAGTTCAACTACTTTCTTTAGTTAAGTTGGTTTAACTTAAGTTGTCCTCTTCTCTACGGGAGCTAATCAAAAATTTGAGTGTGGGATGATTTTAAGGCATCCTTAGCTCCTCCTTTTATCGTCTGATATCAGGTGTGTCGGCTCAACCTTCTCTGATGCTTATGGGTTTACTTTGTTGGGTATTCACTGTTATCGCCCTCATAAAACTTACCTCTATGTGCTCTGGTTTGCCCTCGTTGTTAATCCTTTCAAAAATATTATGGCTCGTGTAGCCTGAATAGAGCCAAATGGCCCACAAACTCTGTTAATCCATGACAATGTGACCGATAGGCTCTCCCGGGCTGGTTGGTTAGGGTTTGTCCAATCATTTAAAGGGTTTAATTTGTAAGTGGCCAAATAATTTTCCAAAACCTTCAATGGTGCTCGATTTAAGGTCGGGGATGTCCAGTTCCAGGTTGATGAGGAGTTTATTGCTCAAGCTACTGGACTTCCTTAGTCAGGGGATAAATGGTTTTAAAACATGAAGGTAAAGAACATCTTGTGGTGGTCTCTGTTGGAATATAAGAAATCGCAGTACCACATAAAGGGTATGCCATTGGAATTCTTTCACACCATATGGCATGGTCTCCTATTAATTATCAAACAATTTATTACCTACGAGGGACACTATGGCATTATCTTCTATTTTCATATACGATTAATTATGGTTTTCCTATGGTTTCATTTAGACTTGCCCTTTTATTTACACAGGAGTTTGCAAAAGATGTCTAAGTTCTATCAACGTCCAAGCCAAAACCCTGAAACCAGTTTGTTCCATCACGATCTTATTCGTACCCTAGTCAAATTTCATCTTGCTAGTTCAAGGGATTATTGGGAAAGTTTTCTGGTAAGAAATAGATTATTACCCCAACATAACGACCCTATCGTTGATTCTACTCAGGTTGTTGAAGAGATTTTACCTCCTCAGACTCTACCACATGAGGTTTAGATTGAAATTCAACTCCTCGATGATCCTATTATGTCACCTGATCATCAAAACAGTGCTTTACCTGTAGCACAAACAACACTAAAGAGGAAGGAGTTTGTTCCTAAGAGGTCTTTAGAAACTGTCCTAACTCATTTGAAGGACCAACTATCAGACTATGATGATTAACAGTCACAATCTATGTATTCGATGATTGAGGAGAGACCTAAGGAACAGAGCAAAAGAATTAGACAAATACATTAGGCCTGCGAAATTGATTTTAGAAATAAAAGGGTTGGTCATAATCTGTCTAGGATGATTCGAAATAGGAATAGGAAAAAGGATAGCATGATTCCAACAATAACCATAATGGATCAAGACTCCTCAAAAGACACAAGTCAAGACTTTGAAGAGGACATTCATACCCAGTATGATTTTGTCTCAAATCTACCTCCTTTCCTTCAAAATTGTGAAGGGTTCTAAAGCATTCAAGTTGATTTAAAAACCAAACTTGTGCAAGAAAGACCCTCAGAGATAGACCAACAACAGTCAATCCCGAATTTGGAACCTGAGTGCTCTCATGACTGCTTAACATGGGATCAAAGGTATTATGCAGACGTCATATATTTTTAAATGCACCTCAACTAGGTAATGAAAAAAAATAGGGAACTGGAAAGGGATAACAGGAAATTAAAGATTGAAGCACAACAAAGCATGTCTCGAGCAAGTAAAAAGCCCAAAAATTCTAGAGATATTATCATTAAAAAATCAACAAATGTCAATATTACTATTGGATCAGAAATGCACGCATATTCATTCTTGAATACTTAAATTGGGTAACAAAATTTTTGGTTTTATTTATGTTGAGTTTGTTTTATTTATGTTGAGTTTGTTTTATTTAGCATTAGTTGTTTTTATTGTTTTTAGACTAGCTACATAATCAAAGATTTTGTAGCCAGTCTTAATTTAGTTGATATGATTTCTAATTTAATTTAATTTTTATTTCAGGTCTCAAAACAAACTGAAAGATGCCATATGCAGTGAATATCATGGAATTTCTTATTTTTTTTTAGTAATAGAATATATCTCCAAACAGTTGGTGATTTATTTTTGGTTATTATAACAAACTTTGTATAAGTTGTTATAAATTTTGTTATTATGAACTTAGATTAGGATTTGATATTCCAACCTCTCTATTTTTAAAAATATTCACCTCTATCCTGTGGATATGAGAGTTGATCTTTGTTGTTCTTAAATACTCGTGTTGTTTTGAAACCAAAAATCGTGAAAATACTGGGAAATGGAATAGTGATTATTTTTTAAGAATATGGAATTATACATTACTTAAGGATTTTGTCATGTAAGTTCAATGGTTTTTTTTTCATTACAACATCTTTCATTATGGTTCATATTCTTCGAGTAATTAGTCGTGGATTGATCAAAACTTAGTTTTAGTCTATTTTTCAATACATGGTTAATTGTTATCATCTTCATGTTAATGCTATCAATTTTTAACAATCCATTCTCCCAAATTGTTTAAGTCCTTGTGATTGTATCATTTTGATGCAAATTTCGAATTCTATTGAGTTTATTCATATACTTTGAATTTGGAAAGACTTAATTGTATAATTGAAATTATTTTCTTATTGTCAATTGGTCTATCATATATTCATGAAGGATCATATTTAAAAATTGTTCTTTCTGCATCACAAATGAGATTTAAATTGTCAGTTGAAGTGACTTTCTTCAGGTGGTTTCATGATCTTAGAATTTCACAACCTTTTGTCATAGATTTCTCTTAACAGACAAGTTGTTGGAGCAGTTTTATACAGGAAGGCACAACTCAAAGTTTTCTTTAATTATTGGTTGGCTATTAGGTTAGTGATTTTTCTTTCTTTTGTTTTGATTTATATTTCTTTTGTGAATGTAGATTAACATTAAGCTTAAATACTTTGTTTATTTAAGCTAAAACATTATCATTTACATTCATTCTTTTTTCTCTTTTAGTTTTAAGGTTGAAATTCGATTTCTAGTATGTTCTAGATCTACTTATATTTTTCCTAAGATTTGGTTCTCTTGTACAACCTTGGTTTCCAAGTTTTCTTGTAAATCTTGCACATGTTTATTTGTATACTTTGTATATAAAGAATAGGAGTAGTGAACATATATAGTAGATCTTCGTTAATAAATAGTTAGTTATTTTATCTTTGTATTTTAGATTAGATCCCTTTATCGGATAACGGATCCATTAAACCCATCAGGGTGAGTCACTACAAGCGGCTTAGGTTATGTTGACAATCTAGAACTAGACTCTCCCTTCCAATTGATGAGTGTTCACATATGCCCGTCAACAAATGGCACTAGAAGGAGGGCCTGAAATATATTAATGGCACGTGGGGGTCAAAAGACACCTCCTAACAATCTCTATCTAGTTATAACTCGCATTCGCTCAGACTCCACTGTTGTACCCAATACAGCCACTACATCTGAAAAACATCATGTTATTCCACTCGAACAACATTCTCAATTTGTTCCTATCGAATCTGCAACACATGTTCCTCAAAGACCTGACTTACAAGATATTCTCCAGAAATCCTACCAATCAGTAATAATAACTCATGAGGCATTGGCCAGACTCAAGGACTTGGGTGACCAATTGCATCAACCTCTTAATTTTTCCAATCAACGGGAAGATCCTCCTATCACTGGTACATCAAATTACACGTTGCACGACATCTTGATCAACCAATCTGAAATGCTTATTCTAGGTGTTGGGGGATCTAGTATTCCTCCTTCACCACTCGACCCTTCTCCACATCCATCAAGAGGAGAATCCTCTGACAAAGATAGTTCATCCTCTGAACAATCCCAAACTTCTAATAACTCACAAACTTCAGCCCAGATGGCTAATCAAAACAATATTGCTAGGATTTGGCTTGACCAAGATGTTTTTTCCATACCAGGATCACAACATCCTTTACCTAAGCATCCTTAAAAATGGTTGCCTAAGTTTGACCCTAATTCCAAACAGTCAGCTAAAGATCATATGAAAAAAATTTATGTTGGTTGTTAGGCTTAGGAATGTAGAACATGAAGACATCATGTGCAGGATTTTTCCTTATACATTCAAGGGAAATGCCTCCACATGGTACTTCGCGCAACGACCTCAAACTATAAATTCATGGGATAGATTTGAAACATTTTTTTTTTAATTTGGAGATGACAAATCCTATGAAGTCTTAGTTATGGAGCTATAAAGTATGAAAATGAATCACAGGGAAAAAGTTTAAAAAATTTACCAGAGATTTATTACGCTCAAAAATAAGATCCCTGCAGACTCTATGCCCGCAAAAAATTTAATCGTTGTTTATTATGCTAAATTTTTACATCATACTACAGCAATGTGGGTTAAAAGGTCTAAAAAGAATACTCTGTTAGAGGCTTTTGAAGAAGTTGTTCTCATTGAAAAGGACATGCTTAGCTTGAAAGATAACACAAATTATGAAGCTGAATCAACTTCTTCCTCCAAGAAGAAGATAGAAATTCTCACCAAACCACCTTATAATAAGAAAGATCGGGAACCCATAGATATGGAAAGCTTGCAAAAATCCTTTCAAAAGTTATCCAGCCAAGTTGTAGATCTGAAAAGAGTAGCAGAAGAAGGATCTTCTAGCAAAGGAATTTATCGAACACCTTTTAGAAGACCCCCTCAAAATCCTCCCAATAAGCCAACCCCTTTGGCTGAAGGTATGAGTTTAGAAGGATTACACCACGCTATACAAGCCTTATTAGCTTAAGCTGATAATACTTCTGATGTTATAGCTAAACAACAAAATGAGGTAGAAAATGAGGAGGAGGGAACACCCAATGAAGAAAATTCGTCCCCTCTAGCTTTTGGACATTTCTTGGATAGCATTTTTCAGGCCAACTTTGAAACCGTACATAATAATCAACATCCTTATAATACTCGTAGTAAAGATCAGCCAAAAGATCAAAACAAATATGCATATGGTGCAAACAAAAATGCAACACTAAAAAAAAGAAACAGGTTGAAACATCGAAGAGTTTTTCTTTCTTTGATCTAGACTACTATCCTATTGAGGATTTTAAGAGGTTAAAAGCAAATATTTCAATCTATGATTTGTTTAAGTTCCCTTACATCCAGAAGAAAATGTTACAAAGCATAGTTGAAAACGACAAAAATAAGAAGAAGGATGCTCCAGATAAAAGTGTAATTGAAAACTAAAATAAAAAGAAGGATGCTCTAGATAAAAGTGTAGCAAACCTGGATAAAATATCCTCGGGAGCAGCAAATAAAAATCAGCAACCTAAGAATCATTCTTCTTCACCACATAAGAGGTATAGTGTGTCACATTTTATATTAACATTCAAAATCTTTAACATAAATGTACATACTTGTATGGTGGACTCTGGGGCTTCATCAAATGTGATGCCTTTGTCAAAAAATCAATGTTGAAGTTAAACCATCTAATATCAAAATGATTCAGCTTAATAGAACTAATGTTACGGTGGTTGGGGAGCTTAAAGATGTTTTGATCAGGTTGTTATCCAATCCAAAAGTACATCAGGTCATCGACATAGTGATAGCATATATTCCAGAGGTGTATGTCATGTTCCTAAGCAGGGATTGGTCTCAGCAACTTAATGGTTATTTTTCTACATATTGGTCTCACCTATGGTTTCCACTTGATGGTCATCCTAATAAACTTAGGGTCAATGGGGAATGTTATTTAAAATACATAGTTACAAACTTGAATGATCCAAACGAACCTTTTGTTCCAAGTGAGAATGCATTAGAAAATCAAGGTATAAACACTTTCTTTGGGAATTTTGTTGCTGAAATATCTATTGTTGCAGACCTAAATCAGCAATTTGAAATATCAGTCTGCACTCAAGTAATGACCTCTAATGTAAATATCATAGATAGTCATGAGAATGATAAAATTTGGTATTTGTACTTTGATGGGTCCAAATCACATGAAGGACTCGGTGTTGGTTGTCTATTGATAGACCCTAAAGGTAACAAGACATTCATTGCTTGTAGATTAGAATTCAATTGCACGAATAATATAGAAGAATATGAAGCTCTCTTGCATGAACTCAAGTAAGCTATCGACCTAGACGTCCAATGTTTAGTTGTATTTGGCGATTATGAAATTGTGATCAAGCAGGTAAAAGATACCATTCATTGTGTATATGTTCATCTTAAAGACTACCAAACTAAGGTATGAAACTTCATTCATAAATTTCTTGCTTTTAATATTAGTTTTATTCCTAGATCTAGCAATTTTGAAGAAGACTTATTGGAAAATGTAGCATCAAGATTATTTCCTGCTGAAGGTTTCTCTCGTAATTCATTTTCTGTTGAATTGATATTTAGGCCGTCAATTCTGGATAACATCACAAATTAGCGAGTGTTTGATGATGGTCAACAGATCATAAACTTCTTGCATATGGAAGACACTTTCCAAGATGTTGTGATTGATGAAAACACTCACGATGAAAATCTCAGTGATTTTACGGTAATATTTGATTCACAATCAACCGAGAGTTCGTCTTACATGGTAAATTTGATCACTAAATCTGTCATTAGATTGGAATTTTTTTATGATTTACACGAAAAATTTAAGGGAGTGGTTAACTGTAAAACGAATAGATCCTCGCTGCAATATGAAACAGTAAATTTAGGAACACGTGATCACCCCTAGAACATTAATCTAGGCACACGGTGCACACAACAAGAAAAGTCAGCATTTATTAAACTATTTAAAGAATTTAAAGATGTGTTCGCTTGGACTTATGAGGATCTGAAAATGTTCGATCCAAACATAATACAACATGTAATTCCCATGAAACCTCAAGCCCAACCGTTCCAGTAGAAACTAAGAAATATGCACCCAAAATTAGAACCTACATTCAAGAAAGAATTGAACAAGTTGTTAACAGCTAAGATCATTTTTCTTGTTCGACATACCCAATGGGTATCCAACCTAGTCTCGGTAAGGAAGAAGAATGGGGAAATATGACTTTGTGTTGATTTCCACAACTTACACTGAGCCTCTGACAAAGATAATTATCTTGTTCTGCCCATGGAAAAAATCTTACAACAAGTATCCAGTGTTGAAAGACTATCCTTATTGGATGGTTTTTTAGGATACAAACGGGTCCTGATGTCTCCATCAGATCAGCTTAAAACTACATTCCAGACCCCTTGGGGCACTTATGCTTATTGTAAAATTCCTTTCGGATTAATTAACGTCGGAGCCACTTTCCAAAGGGCCATGGATATAGATTTTTGTGGGCTTATAAATCAGTCAGTGGTTGTTTATTTGGATGATGTTACCGTCTTTTCAAAGAATAAAAATAATCACTTATCTCACCTAAGGAGTGTATTGGAACATTGTCGTAAGTATGGCATTTCATTAAATCCCAAGAAATAACTTTTTGTTGTTTATCAGGGAAAGTTGCTTGGTTTTATAGTTTCTAAAAAATGAATAATGATAGACCCTGAACGAACACAAGCCATAGCCAATATTCCACCTCCATCATCCAAAAAATCTATGCAGTATTTTCTTGGTAAAATAAACTTGGTTAGACGTTTTGTTCCTAGTTTTTCTTAGATGGTTAGACCCCTGCAAAATATGATAAAAAGGGACAGTGTTTTTAAATGAGGATCATATGAAAACCAGGACTTTAATGCCATCAGATAATCTATAACAGAAGCACCATCCTTAATGAGTCCTGATTTTTCCAAAGACTTTACCCTCTACACTTTCGCATCAGATAATCTATAACAGAAGCACCATCCTTAATGAATCCTGATTTTTCCAAAGACTTTACCCTCTACACTTTCGCATCAGATAGATCATACGTTGCAGTACTTACCCAAAAAAAACAATGATAATAATGAAATCCCCATTCCGTTCATGATTTCTACCTTTAAGGATCAAAATTAAAATATCCAGCAGTAGATCAACAAGATTTTGTTGTGTTTAAACCAGTGAAACACTTTAGACCCTATCTATTGAAATCTAGAACTAAATTCATTGTCCCATACCCTGCAGTAAGAAATCTACTGGTTCAAAAAGAGCTTGGGGATAAGAGGGATCATTGGATGACCTCTCTTCAAGAGTACGATCTCGAGATCAAACAAGCCCAGATTGTTAGAGGTCAGCGTCTTTGTAAATTAGTGGTTGATTCAATAAATCCACCTAATGATGACTCTTTTTTATTAAATGAAACATTGCCCCATGAAAACCAAATCTTTTGTGCACAAACCACGTCGTATTCTTGGTATTCTAACATTAAATTTTATTTAATACATGGCACTACTCCAGAACATCTCGACCCCAAAAAGAGAAGGGAATTAAGACTTAGATCTACTCCTTTTCAAATTATAAATGATGTCCTTTGTAGAAACAAATTTGATGGAGTGTTATTACGTTACTTAGAAAATGATGAATATGAAAATTTTCTAAATGAATTACATTCTAGCAATGCAGGAGGTCATTTCGGTGGCAAAAAAACTGCTCATAAAGTCCTCATATTTGGTTATTATTGGCCTACGTTGTTTAGAGACGCTCATGATATGGCTCGCAAATGTCTTACATGCCAAAAGGTTGTCGAAAAGTTAAGAAACCCATTTTCCCTTTGCAACCAGTGACAGTTGATCAACCATTTCAGCAATGGGGCCTTGATGTCATCGGGCCAATCAATATCGCCTCCTCCCTCCAACATAAATACATCCTTACAGCAACGGATTACTTCACCAAGTGGTCTGAAGCCATACCTATAAGAGTAGTCAACACTAATCAGGTGATTTCATTCCTCTAAACTTAGATCATTTCACCTTTTGGAATTCCAAAATCTTTGGTGTTTGACAATGCATCTTATTTTTCCTCGATGGATTTGAATGTCTTTTCTATGGAAAAAGGGATTAAATTGAAATATTATGCTAGTTATTACCCTCAAGGTAATGGACTGGTTGAATCAACCAATAAGAACTTAATTAAAATCCTTAAAAGAATAGTATCAAAAAATCATAAAAATTGGCATACCACTTTGTTCTACACATTGTGGGCTAATAGGGTTACACCCAAAATAGCCATTGGAAATTCCTCGTTCTTTCTTGTATATGGAAGAGAATTTATCTTTCCTCCCAATGTATTTATACCATCATTATAGCTATCTAAAAAGATACAGGAAGAGGAGTGTCCGACCTTAGAAAGTCGAATAATTTCTTTGCTTAAATTAGAAGAAACTAGGACACAAGCTAAATGAAAAAATGGATCAACACCAGCAAACAGTTAAACGATGGTTTGACGAAAGCTATTCCACTGGTCGAAATTTAGATGTAGGAGATTTGGTTCTTAGGTGGGATAAAGCACATGAAGAAAAAGGGGAACATTCAAAGTTCCAAAATCTATGGTTAGGACCTTTTATAATCGCTAAAAAACTCGGTCCTAGCTCTTTTCATCTACAAACCTTAGAAGGACAACCATACACTTTTCCGATGAATGGTCAGGTCCTCAAAAAATACTTTGCTTGACCAAATTGAGATCATACATTTTGTAAATATTTGTTGTGTTGTTTGTTTTTGTTTTCTTTGTTTTCTTTGATTAAATTTTCTATTTTACCTTTCTTTTTGAATCAATATATTGTTGATCCAAGAGCAATCGTCGGAAGGAAGCATTCATTTCAAGACTTGTATTTTCAAGCAATTTGAAATAGTTCAAAGAGGTCATGATATTAAGATATAGCTCAGACAGTTGATTTACAAGTCAATTGTTACTTTCGTTCTATCCTCAAATCATCTTTGTCAAAGCATTACGCAGGAGACATGTTTAACCTTTGAGGATTACAATGATCTTTAGAGTTTTTACACTGTCCTTATACTTAAGGAAACACTTTTAAGTGCTTCCCCATCCTTTAGATGATTTCTTAACCGAAATATAACATCTCTAAACCATGATGGAACCTTCCAGTTCCGAAAGAAAATAAACATCATGATTAGCAGTGCACCTGTCTTGCAATTAACCTCCAGTATCACCCCGTTCTCTTCACTCAATTGTTGGAAAAATTTTAAATATATTATTTAAGGGTGGCATAAGAGAGTTGAAAGAACTTAGGAGTGGGAAATGTGTGTAAATCTGTCGAGGTACTAAACAGGCATGTTGGTAGGTAAATGAACACATGATACCAGGAAAACTTCGTTGGGTTACTGAACAGGCCCACTGGCAGCGAAGCAATGTCAGGTTGAGAGGTAGCAAGTACATGCTTATAATCCAACTTTCCATGGAAGTATACATCATGTGAATATAGCTATTGAATGGGATTAAAGCATTTGAGTGGGTTAAATGACATACATGTCAAGGCTATTGACATCTGCTGGCAACAGTGGCTCTGTCAACGGTATTGAAGTCCTTTTTTTAAACATTGTGACTCTTTGATTAAAACGTCCTTTCAAGTTATAATCCCCTGCAAAGCATATTTTCTTTTCTAGTTTATGAATTATGGTAATATTTTATAACATTGAGCTTATCGTAATATTGTATGGTCTGAAAGTGAATTTATTTCAGGTAGCCTAAATCCTTCTTCAAGTCTTATTCTTTTTCTTCCTAAGATGAAGACTTACTAGATCAGAGATAACTTTCACCCAGTGAGTCACCATTTGTTGGCTGCCCAACTAGCACCTTGTTTTGCATCTTCATTTGAAACACACTATCGTCTTTTACTCACTGCCTAGTAAGTGTATTTTTCAGATCGACGGGTCTTTGGTAAAAGTGTGTGGTTTTAATGCTATTTATTTTTCTTATTATTTCCTTAGAATGAGAATGGATTTTGTGTGGCTAAAAGATTGTTTTTATTCTTTAATTTCATGATTTCAAAGCATGAAATGAAATCCCCTTTTCGTGCAAAATCACTAGTCAAAATTTATCATGGTATTCCTTTGCATGGTTCAAATATTATCATTTCTCCTAGCTAAACTGATCATGGAAAAAGGATCCATGGATTATGTCGATTACAGGTTTAAGACCTGAAGTGTAATTTATCTCCTAAATCTAAACTCCAATATGCAAGTGAATATATGAGATTGGTTATAATTGAATGTCCTAGACCTATGACATAGGTCGGCCCTAAACTAAACCTTATGATTAATTTGAAATAAACTATGGTAATATAGGTTCAAAAACCTATCCCTATATCTAAGTGGTAGACCTATCTACTTGGCCCTTTCCAAACCTTATGTTGTGCCATATTCATCAATGATTTTCCTTTCCTTTCGCCCGACCTTCTGGTTATCTGCTAAATCATAATTGCATCATGGGAATGTTCTCGATTTCAGGACAGGGTTTCATGGCAGACAGGGAGGGTTACATGAGTCTCTTTGTTTTGATCTTGATTTCCCTCTACTCTAGGGGAGATAATCAACAATTTGAGTGCAGGATGATTCTAGGGCATCCTCGGCTCCTCCTTTTCTCATTTGATATCATGTATGTCATCTTGACCTTCTCTAATGCTTATGGGTTTACTTTGTTGGGAATTAATTGTTATCGCCCTCATAAAACTTACCTTTATGTTCTCTAGCTTGCCCTCGTTGTTAATCCTTTCGAAAATATTATGGATCATGTAGTCTGAATAGAGACAAATGGCCCACAAACTATGTTAATCCATGACGATGTGACCGATAGGCTCTCTCGGGTTAGTTGGTTAGGGTTCGTCCAGTCATTTAAAGGGTTTAATTTGGAAGTGGCCAGCTAATTTTCCAAAACCTTTGATGGTGCTAGGGTTAAGGTTGGGGATGTCCAATTCCAGGTTGATGAGGAGTTTATTTCTCAAGCTACTGGTCTTCCTCAGTTAGGGGATAAACAGTCTTAAAACATGAAGGTAAAGAACATCTTGTGGCAGTCTTTGTTGGCATATAAGAAATCGTAGCACCACATAAAGGATATGCCATTGGAATTATTTCACACCAGATGGCATGGTATCATGTTAATTATCAAACAGTTTATTACTGTGAGGAATGTTATGGCCTTATATTCTATTTTCATATACGATTACTTATGGTTTTCCTAGGGTTTCATTTAGACTTGCCCTTTTATTTACACAAGATTTTGCAAAATATGTATAAATTATATCAAGGCCCAAGCCAAAACCCTGAAACCAATCTGTTTCATCACAGTCTTATTCATACCCTAGTCAAATTTCATCTTGCTAGTGCAGGGGACAATTGGGAAAGTTTTCTGGTAAGAAATTGATTTGTACCCTAGCATAACGACCCTATCATTGATCCTACTCAGGTTTTTGAAGAGATTTTACCTCCTCAGACTCTACCACATGAGGTTCAGATTGAAATTCAACTCCTCGATGATCCTATTGTGTCGCTCGATCATCAAAACAATGATGTACATGTAGCACGAACAACATTAAAGAGGAAGGAGTTTGTTCTTAAGAGGTCTTTAGAAATTGTCCTAACTCATTTAAAGGACCAACTATTAGACTATGGTGATTACCAATCATAGCCTATGTATTCGATGATTGAGGAGAAACATAAGGAAGAGAGCAAAAAAATTAAACAATTACATTAGGCCTGCGAAACTGATTTTAGAAATAAAAGGGTTGGTCGTTTTCTATCCAGGATGATTCGAAATAGGAATAGGCAAAAGGAGAGCATGATTCCAACAATAACCAGAGTGGATCGAGACTACTCAGAAGACACAAGTCAAGACTTTGAAGAGAACAGTCATACCCATGATGATTTTGTCTCAAATCTACCTCCTTTCCTTCAAAATTGTGAAGGGTTCTCGGGCAGTCAAGTTGATTTAAAAACCAAACTTGTGCAAGAAAGACCCTCAGAGACAGACCAACAATAGTCAATCCTGAATTTGGAACCTGAGTGTTGTCATGACTGCTTAGCATGGGCTCAAAGGTATTATGCAGACATCTCATATTTGCAAATGCGCCTCAACCAGGTAATGAGGCAAAATAGGGAACTGGAAAGGAATAACAGGAAATTAAAGATTGAAGCACAACAAAGCATGTCTCGAGCAAGTAAAAAGCCCAAAAATTCTAGAGATATTATCATTAAAAAATCAAAAAATGTCAATATTACTATTGGATCATAAATGCAGGCATCTTCATTCTCAAATGCTTAAATTGGGTAACAAAATTTTTGGTTTTATGTATGTTGAGTTTGTTTTATTTAGCATTAGTTGTTTTTATTGTTTTTAGACTAGATACAGAATCAAAGATTTTGTAGCCAGTCTTAATTTAGTTGATATGATTTCTAATTTAATTTAATTTTTATTTCAGGTCTCAAATCAAACTAAAGGATTCCATATGCAGTGAAGATCATGGAATTTCTTGGTTTTTTTTATTAGTAATAGAATATATCTCCAAACAGTTGGTGATTTATTTTTGGTTATTATAAAAAACTTTGTATAAGTTGTTAAAAATTTTGTTATTATAAACTTAGATTAGGATTTGATATTCCAACCTCTCTATTTTTAAAAAGATTTACCTCTATCTTGTGGATATGAGAGTTGATCTTTGTTGTGTTTAAATACTCATGTTGTTTTGAAACCAAAGATGGTGAAAATTCTAGGAAATGGACTAGTGATTATTTTTTAAGAATATGGAATTATACATTACTTAATGCTTTCGTCTTGTAAGTTTAATGGTTTTGCTTTCATTACAACATATTTCATTATGGTTCATATTCTTCGATTAATTAGTCGTGGATTGATCAAAACTTGGCTTTAGTCTATTTTTCAATACATGGTTAATTGTTATCATCTTCATGTTAATTCTGTCAATTTTTAATAGTTCATTCTCCCAAATTGTTTAAGTCCTTGTGAATGTATCATTTTGCAAAGACTTGATTGTATAATTGAAATTATTTTCTTATTTTCAATTGGTCTATCATATCTTCATGAATGATCAGATTTAAAAATTATTCTTTCTGTGTCACAAATGAGATTTAAATTGCGAGTTGAAGTGACTTTCTTCAGGTAGTTTCATGATCTTAGAATTTCACAACCTTTTGTCATAGATTTCTCTTAACGGATAGGTTGTTGGAGCAGTTTTATATAGGAAGGCACAACTCAAAGTTTTCTTTAAATATCGGTTGGCTATTAGGTTAGTGATTTTTCTTTCTTTTGTTTTGTTTTATATTTATTTTGTGAATGTAGATTAATATTAAGCTTAAATACTTTGTTTATTTAAGATAAAACATTATCATTTACATTTATTATTTTTTCTTTTTTAGTTTTAAGGTTGAAATTTGATTTGTAGTATGTTCTAGATCTACTTATATTTTTCCTGAGATTGGGTTTCTTGTACAACCTTAGTTTCCAAGGTTTCTTCTATATCTTGCACCTATTTATTTGTATACTTTGTATATAAAGAATGTGAGTAGTGAATGTATATAGTATATCTTTGTTAAAAAATAGTTATTTATTTTGTCTTTGTAGTTTATATTAGATCCATTTATCGGCTAACGGAGTTGTTAAACCCGTCAGGGTGAGTCACTACAAACGGCTTAGGTTATCTTGACAATCTTGGACCAAAATCTCCCTTCCAGTTGATGAGCATTCATATATGCCCGTCAACAGTGTCTTGGTCATATTTTTGTGGAATATGCCAGAAAAATTTAGGAGGAATGAGGTTGGAAAGAAACAGTTGGAAAACGGTTCAGAATTCGGATCTATTGTAACTTCCTAGTATTCCAACACATTCGGATTGGGGAAAAAAAACATATGGTTGGAGAAATGGGACAGTCGGAATGCTTGAGCTGCCAAGGAATGAGAGGACAAAGGGAGATAGAAGATAGAAGAAAGGGGACTTAAATTTGCACAAGAAGAAGATAAAAGAGACGAAACAAAGAAGGGACGTTTGTAGGAGAAATAGAGAAGAGGAAAGGACACTAGTTTTGGGTTACAACATAGGACAACAAGTACGCACCCAGTCAGTGAAATAAGAGTTAGAGTTGTGCTAGATTTATCTGGTGATGTAAGGATATCGTAAAAGACAAATTTTGTCATGTTAATAAAACAAATTCCAGTCCCTTCCTAAATGGTGTTGTCTCTTGTCAAATTCATTTGTTCACGTGACTTTATTTCCTCATGGCATTCTTTAAGTTGTTAAATTTTTGTTAACGTTGTTAGTTATGCTCTCTGTGGGAAGAAACTGGTTTTTTGGTTGGTTGTGTACAGGATCAAGTGTGACTGCATCAAGTTTCCATGGAAATTAAGGCTTGTAAGGATACTACATGACCTCATAATTCCTCTATGTTGCTTCAATATCTCACTCCCAATGCTTTTCTCAACTATGGAAGAATAATCAATACAATAAAAATGAAATCCCTTCTAATCGTAGCAACCCATTATTTAACAATGTCATGATAGTCGTCTAGGGTTAGGGTTAGGGTTTTTACGTGTCATGATAATCAAATATGAATAGTGTTTTTTATCCTCTAAAATCTTCTTAAAATTCCATACATGATTAACTCTACATGTGTGAGTGATGGGAGTTAATGTGGCATCCACTTGGAACCATAGTGGTCAATAAGATAGGTCAACTTGTAAGAGGGATAACTTCCTCATACAAACTTTGATTGATGTAAACATCATGTTGTTGGAAATCTCTCGATATGTAGAACAATCTCAAGAGGATAGGAACTTAGGTTGCAAAGTTTTGGCCCCAAAAAATTTCGTTTGATGCCTCAAATAGGCTCCAAAAGTTTCAAGACCTCAAATCACCAAGACAGGACTTTCCCCTAAAATGGGTTATACAAGCCAATAGCTCCAATTTTTCCACCCATAAAGTACACAAATAGATGATAAACTACATAGCAATCCATTTTTTATCATATTCCCTTGGGTTGTATTAAGGGGAACTATTAGATTGTGATGCCTCATGTTGATCATGGAGTTGTGTAAGAAGATAGAGTTCTTATATCCTTTTTTCAGCCACCTAATCCTTAACTTTTGACACCATAAAAATTATTCATGTTGTATTATCTATTCCCATTGTTCATGTAGGTTGTATTTATGTTTCTTTCTTTCTAAGGTTCTTTCCTATTGAATTATCAAAATTTGTAGATCCTCTATCAGTAGCTCGTTGTCGTTCTATCCCGGGTAAAAGTCTTCAATTCGCTCCCCGGCAACGGCGCCAGAAATGTTAGCACTAGAAGTCACCTCTTGATTGTAGGGGAGGTAAGCCCAGTACCCATCAGTTTGTATGTCAGAATGAATATATTTAAGGGGGTTCGAATGGGCGTAGACTCAAGATGATATTGCTTTAACTCATAAAACTGGATTGGTATGCACAGGCAGATGAGGTCTTGATTCAACTTCAGTCAGTAAGGTGTAGTATAGGTGAGTAGGAGGAAGAATGGTAAGGAGAACATAAAGGTCTACTATGGACATCCAATCTTCCAACAACCCAAGGAGGAAAAACTCAAAAAAAAAGATCCTCTTCGATTCAGAGTTTTAGGAAAATGAATGAAGTTATAACCGAACTGAAATCAAACATACATCACAATATAGTTACAACAACTCGATTGGATCATCCATGCCCGAGCCATTCAGTATCAGAGGAAAAATAGAAGGGAAAGAAGGTTGAATTAGATTAAATAAGAAATCTCAAATCCCATTACATAATCATAGAACTAGAGCTTCATCAAAGCTTTACAATACGGGAGTGTAGCTCAACCATCGACCATAACAAAATATCAAAATGACTCCTATATACTCAGAACAATTCTCCACTGCCATCAGAGCCGTGCTTGAGTCATTACATTCAAAGGACATGACAGCCTCAATGGAGGCGACACGAAGTGGAAGTGGGAGACACATGTCTGGAGACGAGAGGGAGCGACAAGACAGGGGACGGGAATAGGCACGCGGAAGCGTAAGTGGAAGACAAGTGTTGGCGGGAGCGGAGGGTGGTAAGGATGAGTGGTAAGAGATCTACTCAAAGGGGGTGGATTTGTTGGACGCTTGCAAGGAGGACTTGGCAGGAAGACATGGACGTTAATGATAGGGAGCTGACGAGATGACTGGGACTATGTGGGCGCCAAAATGTTATATCATCACCCGACTTAGGACAAAAAAAAATTGATGGGTTTTTTTAGCCCTCTTCTCTCATTTTTTTTCGCCAGAATGCCACTTCCTATGG
>SNQJ01S0048822.1:24246-36443 GCA_010110895.2 Picea sitchensis
CTAGAATCGGAGTACTTGTTTGGTTAGGAGTCGGTGATCGGTTTGAAAGTTGGGATTGTTTGTCTTTCTCATTTGCTCATTATTTGGAAAATCATTGTTCTCATGCAATTGAAAAGACTAGTCTTGTCTGCTTGTCATTTTTGTCTCCATTAAAATATTCGTTTGGGTTTTGTTTATTTCTTATTCGTTAGTTATTGGTTTTTATTACTTTCACCACCATGGTGTGGATCTTTTTGAAAAGTAAAAAACTTTTTTCTTTTTAAAAGCATTTTCATTTTGAAAATATTGGAAATCAATTGTTGAAATAGAACAAATAGAGAATTGTCATTGTCATATGATTCGTTGAAGATTGCATTTTAAAGAAGATTTCATATCGTAGTTCAAGATTGTTCCGAAAAACTTCTCTTTCCCTCTCGTACATAGGTTTCATCGAACGAAAATTGATATATTTCATTCCTATCTATGCATTGTTGGGTCAAAGTCTCACACAACATCGGTTTCACCTTTGTTTCCTTTGAGTAATAACAACCCTTAATAATATTGCACAATTTTAAAATTTAATTAGTAACTCTTTTCTAGGACTCTATTACACCAACAATTAGCTAGGCTAGAGATTTGGAATAGGAAGAGAGATACACTCTCCAAAGAAAAAAACACACAATAGCATCTTGTGTTAAGGAGTGTCAAATTTCATTTACAACATTTTGTCCTGGGAAGCCCTTCTCACACAAGGGTCAAACAAGAGGTCGCATTGATATCGACATAGTTATTCACCCTGCTTCATTGATATGGTGTAGATATTACACGTATTACAGGGGTCACTTAGAGGTATACCCACAATGATGAGTGGAAGCCTCTCAAGTTGATTTTGGGATAGATACCCTGCCCTTGCGTGTGGATCAGACTGTCGATTGTCCCCCTAGGATTTATTGTTGTCGGTGGTAACCTTAGTGGCCTATCTTCTTAGGATCTTACACAAGGTAACTGTGAAGGGGAAAGTCTTCACAGTACCTGGAATTGACGTTGGCCAAACTCACTCGGGCTCCTTGGAGGGTATACCCACGTTTATGTGTGGGAGATTGCACCAGGGAGTAAGTACGTTAAGCAGGTTGTCAACGTAACTTTTCCACCCTAGCCCAGCCCCTTCTCGTCTCGTTGTTATGACGTTGGATTTCATCACCAACTAGTAACTTCGGAATTAGAAGGTCTTGTTTGCTTGGTGTTGTTTATTAGATTTTGTTTTATTAGCGCATGTTGTTTGTTTACCCAAGTTGAGCATAGGATTTTCTTCGTAAGTTTGTAACTCGTTCAAAATAGACCCTCCACGTCATTCACGTAGAATGCAGGGCTTACCCCCAGAAAATCTAGAAGGTTCTCAACCCTTGCCTACAAGCTCACTAGAGGGCTCTCCTCAATAGAGTGAAGTCCAAGACGTCACCACTCCACAAGTGGAAAGAATCAACTCTCTAGAATGGTTCCAAATTACCAATTCTCAAGAGGACTTTCAACTTCGCCCCGATTCTAAGAGATGTATTATGCGAGTGAATTCTTTCGGAGACTTAGTTGTTTTGTCCTCTGGATCACCGACTGGAACTTTTCTAGGACCTGAGGGCCAAGATCCTTTTTGTTCTGCTGGCGTTTTTAGATGGGATCTTTTTGGCTCGGGAGCAGGCATTGAAATCACCATCTCACCTGTGTTCCCCGAAACCTTTGACCCAGACGCAGTACCTTTTACTACTGCTTATTATTTTCCTAGTATAGAAGCTCCGCAAGCTGACCAAATCTTGACCCTCCCTTTAGAAATGGTCCATTACACAGATAATACGAGTATTCACACTGGGATTACAGTGTCTAGGCAAGCCCCTATTCGCACACCACTCTCACCCAGTGTCACCTCGACACTTCCACCTGGATATTGTGCGTTGAATGCTTCTATTCCCACTCCTACACAAACCCCAATCAGAACTCCTGGTGGTCCCTCTTCTTCTGGGCACTCTCCTTTCGGCTTCGTTCTGACACTTCCTCAACCCCCTTTCGGAGGACCTTTTTCATCCTCTGTCGGTGGCACCATTCCTTCGTTCACACCAAATTACCAGATTCCTGTTGGTGGATAATTTCACCAAGGAGGTTTGACTCAACCCCCCCTTGTAGGGAAAATTCCTATTGTAACACAAATCCCAATTGGAACACAACCCCCAATTGGAATTCAACCCTCGATTGGAGGACAACCCCCACCGACCCCACCCTATGGACAAAACATACCTCCATCTTTTTCCCAGTATTGAAACCATCTGATACAACATAATCCTCAATCGACTGGGGGGAAATATCTTCCAGCTACATCCGTTATACCCCCTGGTGTAGCCCAACCATATCCAGGTATGTCCAATCCTATTTGGGGCTCGAATGCTCAAACTCACATCCCTATTCAAGGATATAATCCCACGAGATACTTTCCTCTACAACAACCACCAAATATTCCTGGGTCTTTGCAATATATGCAGACTGCTTACAGTCCCACTGGTTTTTCGACAGGACTCCCTCCCCAAAGCCACCAGTACCCACATGTGAACAGACAGTTACCCTTCTTAGCCACTTTGGATCTTCCAGATCTATCGAGGATTTTAGACAATCCAATCTGTCACTCTCCCCATTGGCCCACTATACCAACCAAGTTACCATATGACATCCCTAAATTCGATGGCAAGGTGGGAGAGGACCCAAACAATCACATGATGAATTTTCACCTCTAGTGCTCATCCAACTCCTTGATGGATGACTCTATTCGTTTACATCTTTTTCAAAGAACTCTCACAGGTTCTGCTACGAAGTGGTATATAGAATTACCATGAGGTTTCTTCACCAACTTCAACACCCTTTCTATGGATTTCCTCACCCACTACCAGTTACCGATCTGTTACAAAATGGGGACAGATATTTTGAGTTATTTCAAAAAAAACAAAGCCACTCATATATCCGATCACATTCATGAGTGGCGACGGAGATGACGTCTCATCAAACTTGAACTTCCCGATCAGTTGCTGGCAGAGTGGTTCAAAAAATCATTTGTGAATGACATCAGTCGTGACATCACCATGGGTGGAGTTGTCATGGAAGAACAAGCCATAAATCATGCTCAATACCTTGACCTCGTTTACTCACAAACAGGTACTCTTTACGACTTACTCCCTGACGCAACTCATCCTTCCACTTCCGCCACTTCAGCTACTCCAGCTGCTTCTCATGCAGTCGACGGTGTGATTGGCACTTTCCATGCCCAACCACATTCTGCCTCAAGCACCAACCCCAAACCTGCTTCTTCTAATATTAAAAATGCTTCGTCTCCTACCCCTCTCACTGGAAAGACTTCTGAGGTAAATGCAGTTCAATCTACCCCAGCTAGTAAAAACAAATCCAGAAAGGGAAACGGTAAGAATAAGGAGGACAAAAATACTTTGCAAGTAAAGAAAACCAAAACTCCACCTGTTGATGATGGGGATAAGCACAAACCCCGATACCCTTGTCTTATCTGTGGTGATGATCACTACACGAAGGATTGTCCATGACATGTCGAGGTTACTAAGTTCCTTCAAGGGGCCCTGAAACCACCCGTTCCTACCGTTTTGTTCCAACCCTTCCCCTCTCAACAACAGGCCCAATTGGTCATTCATGACCAACCTTCCCCTTCTACTGCGTCCTATGTATTAATGTGTACTGGTGATTCAAAGAAGAATGACATCGCACTCACCACTTGAGCCAAATATTATTCTCCCAAAGAGAAGGTTGATGATATACCTCCATTGGTCCAACCCTCTCCCGCGAGTCCACCTACCAATAGTCCTCTTCATCTCGAACAACCGAGCTTTGACACAGTTCTTCACCCTCCTCCAAAGGGCATCATTTGTAAATCATCTTTCAATCCTCATGCTCATGCTACCTATAACTACAACATTGTTGAAAACCTGGCCCAAGCACCTTCCGCGATGTCAACCCTCGAAGTCCTTCAAAGTTGTCCCACACAACGGAAGGCACTGTTGAAAGCTATCGGTGGAATCGACCCGACGGACACGAATTTAATAATTTTTGACTTGGAAGATCACATTCTAAGGTTACCCCCTCAACTCACATTGCAGATCCAAGTGATTGTCTCCGACAAAAACATTTGTCGAACCGCTATCAACGAGGGTGCCTCGACATGTGTCATGTCTATTACCTACTGGAAAGCCATCGACTCTCCCTCTTTGACTGAATCCCATAACACACTCAAAGCCTTCAATGACTCCAGTTTTAAGCCTTACAGTGTCCTTCCTTCATTGCCAATCATGCTAGAAGGAAAAATGGTCCAAGTCAAAGTGGAAGTATTTGACGCTCCCCTCGATTACAATCTTCGACTTGGCCGTAGCTGGATCGATTCCATGCACGTCGTTGTGTCGACTCTTTTTCGTGTTGTACGTTTCACACATCAAGGAAAGGTAATCACCATCGACCAATTAGACTTCTTTAACTTGGATACATGTACTGGCAACATACCGTTCATAGCCAAAACCCCACCGGGTTACGAAAACGTCGGTGCCAGTCTTCTCAAAGACTCTTCGTTAATGGGCACTTTCCCCATTCCACCACCCGATGTTCCACACTCATCTATCACTTCAATCAACATGATCTCCACCTCGATTCATAGAACCCCTGTGTCTCATGACCCATGGATGGTACCTGACCCCGACGATCACCTTTGTTACAGCGACGCAATGCTTTTGAGTCCGGTTGAATCCACCTATCAGGCCATTCAATCGGCAACCCCTTATACCCCCTCTCTTGGTGAGTTATATCCAGATCCTTTCCGTGTCAATTTTCCCATGGACGAGATGATTATGTCTGTCATGGAAGACACCCCTTGGAACGATGGACATCACCATTCCATCCTCTTCCTGGAAAAACACACCATCAAGAGCTACCAATGGATCTCGACTCCGTCAACCGTTGTCGTCATTTCAATTTTTATCGAGCCTACACACGATGTGTTTTCCGAAGGGAACTTAAGCAATATCTCACCCACTATTCCCCTCGACATATCCATCAAACCTAGAATTGTCGAAAATGTGCATATCGGAGCTTCATGTTCCCCTGATGAAATCGTCACCTACAAGTCACTTTTCAAAGAATTTCGTGACGTCTTCACCTGGAGCTACGAAGCAATGCCGGGTATCGACCCTGACATTCTGATACATGAGATTAAGACATACCCAGACGCTAAACCTGTTCAGCAACGCCTTCGTCCAATTCACCCACGTAAAGCGGCTGCTATCAAGCTGGAAGTAGAGAAACTTCTCAAAGTCGGCTTTATTTACCCGGTGGCCCTCACTGACTGGGTTTCCAATTTTGTCCTGATCAACAAGAAACAAGGCACAATCTACATATGCATTGATTATAGGGATATTAACAAATCTTGTCCCAAAGACAACTTTCCTACCCCCTTCATCGACCAGATTGTTGACGATTGCGCCGGAAGTGAAATCTTCTCTCTGATGGATGGTTTCTCCATGTATAATTAAATCAATATTGTTCCCGAGGATCAACACAAAACCACTTTCATTTGTCCTTGGGGAACTTTCACCTATCGGAAACTTCCTTTCGGTCTCAAGAATGCCGACACAAATTTTCAACGTGATATGTCTTATGCCTTCCATGATATCAAGCACATCATGCAACCATATATTGATGACTTGCCTGCTCATTCCATGCACCGAGTTGATCATCCAATCCACCTCCGAGCTATTTTCCTCCACTGTCGGTTTTACCATATACGCTTGAACCCTCACAAATGCGTTTTCTGCGTAGAATTCGACTGACTTCTAGGTTTTATTGTTTCACGTCAAGGGATCAGGGTGGATCCTTTAAAGGTCAAGGTGATTCTCAACCTCCCTCCTCCTTCTACACTTTGCCAGTTACAAAGTTTGCAAGGGAAAGCAAACTTTCTTCGTCATTTCATCTTGAACTACGCCAAGATAACTCGTGGATTTACGCGACTACTCAAAAAGGCGTCTGATTTCATATGGGATACCATCGCAAACAAAGCCTTTGAAGCTTTGAAATTGTCCCTGACACGTGCTCCACTTCTCTTCCTCCCCGATTATAGTCGCGATTATTTCCTCTACCTCGCAGCCTCGGATTACACCATCGCTATGGTTCTCATCCAAGAGGATGATTCTCATGACGAACATGTTATCTATTACTTGAGTCAAAGTCTAATGCCTACTGAAACCAAGTATTTACATGTCAAAAAAATGGCCTTGGTGGCCATCCAAGAAGTTCAACATTTCCATCACTATATCCTCTCTCGCAAGACTACAGTGATTTCTAACTGCAACCCTATGCAACACATTCTCACACATCAATTGCTAGGGGGAAAATACTCCAAATGGATCATGATACTCCAAGAGTTTGACTTGGAATTCGAATGAGCTAAGTCCAAGAAGTCCTTAGTGTTTGCTGAGTTGGTATGTGACTTTCCCTACTCTGAAACATAAAATGTAGTAGCCGATTCATTACCTGATGAATCCCTTTTACTAATTAGTTTCGATGATCTTTGGTATGGTGATATCATCATATATATCCAAACCCATACTTTCCGGCCCAATTTTTCTAGTACTGACCGACGTCGAATACACTACCAAGCCCGTTAATATATTACCCTCGGGGATACTCTTTATTGTCATGGGATTGACTCAGTTTTTCGACACTGCCTCACGTTCAACGAAGCCGAGAAAGCCTTAGATGACTTCCATTCTGGAGCCTGTGGTGGTCATATGTCCGGGTATGTTTTTCCTTCTTTATTTAATGATTACATCATTGCCATCCAAAAATTCCATTCTTTCTAGACCTATAATCATAATATATGGTCACATCCCTCTCTTCTTCACCTTGTGGTCTCCATTGGTCCCTTTGCGAAATGGGGCATCGATTTCATGACATGTCACCCCCACTCAGACAGGGGGCATGGATACATTATTGTAGCCATAGATTATTTTACAAAATGGGCCAAGGCGATGCCGACATTTGATAATAATGGAAAGACCGCAACATTATTCATTTTTAATCACATCATAGCTCATTTTGGTGTTCCTCAAGCTATCGTCACCGATCATGGTAGCCACTTTAGAAACTTCATGATGTCCGAACTCACTGAAAAGTTGGGTCTTCGTCATGAAAACTCAACGCCGTATTACCCACAATACAACGGCCATGTCGAAGCAATTAATAAAATTCTCATAACCATGCTTCGACGAATGATAGGGATTCACAAAAAAAGTTGGCACACAATGTTGTTTTCATCATTGTGGGCTTACCGGACATCCATTAAGTCTGCTATTGGGTTTACACCTTTCTGGTTAGTCTATGGTTTAGAATCCATTCTCCCGATTGAATGTGAGATACCTTCTTTAAAACTAGTTGTCAAACTCCTACCAAACACTTCTGCAGAGGAAGAACGTCTATTATATCTCATGCGATTAGACTAAACTCGACGCGATGCCACCCTAGTCATAGAAGCCCAGAAGAAATGTGTCAAGGCCCAATACGACAAACATGTCAAGCCTCATGTTTTCTCCGAAGGAGATCTGGTCCTCCTCTACGAACAAGATCGAGATATGCTAGGGGATGGAAAATTTGAAGCCATGTGGCGAGGTCCTTATATCGTTAGGAGAGTTTTGGAGAAAGGAGCTTACGAGTTAGTAGATTACGATGGTATCCCTTTGAGTGAACCCATAAATGGGTTGTACTTAAAGAAGTACTATGCATAAGATAACTTGTGCACGAGTACTTGTATGTTATTGTATCATACTTCTTGTGTGTTACTATAGTATACTTTTTTCGTTATCTGGTCTCTTCCCTTATGTGACGTTGTGTTTGATTTCCAGATGTCAGAGTCTTTGCTACCCCACATTCACTTCGCTGATGGAACTAGCCGTAGTACTCAGAACCTTGCTTCTGCTGCGTGGGCAATTTACGCCCCTACGAACGAACTTATCATCCTACAAGGTGTGTGCCTCGGTCGTGCGACCAACAATATTGCAGAGTATAGTGTCGTTATCAAATTGTTGATTGATGTTATCTCACTCGGTATCTGTCACTTGGTTGTGCGACTCGATTCACAACTTGTAGTACTATAGTTAAGTAATGTCTATGATATTCGAAGTCCTACTTTGTTATGGGTGTATTTGTGAATTTGCCTCTTGGAACGTTATTTTGATTATATTGAGTATCAGCATATTCCTAGATGTCTAAATAAATTAACTGATGCATTAGCTAATTATGTATTAGACAGACATTTGGGTCATTTATAAATCAATCACATCATAAGTATCCCACAACACAAGATAAGCCGGTAGAAGTCGTATGTATATATAACGATCAAAAAGTTTTTACAAAAAAGTTATGTCCAAGGACCAAAATTTCAAAATCTAAAGCTCATAGCTTCTACAAAGTGACATCATGGATGACGTTCATGGTAACATATGACTACCCAGGCAACCCTACAAAGCAGTTGTCCAATAGACTCTGACACCCCCACCGTATGACGTTGATAACATCGCGGGACCTCTCCAAGAGGCATGTCTGGAATGTCTGCAGTCAAACCTTCTATGTTTTGTTCCACTGCCTCATAATATTTAGCATCCCATCATGGCACTGGAGCCACCTCTCCTCTTCATTGAATAGGAGAAGTACCCGGAGGTCGTTAAGGCCCCACGTCTGTGTCATCAAAAATAATTTTTGTAACTAGACCTTGGATGAACATAAAAACATTTGCATATGATAAAATTCACAAAAACATTTGAAAAGTAAAAAATGTGTACTTCTTACCGAGATCTCCCCACTGAGTGCCTTCGGGCAGGGCCAAATCTGGATCTCCTCGGAAGTCCAACCCGACATAGGCATAATCACCGACCATCAACATCTGTGGTCGCAACTAGTCAAAGAAGGAATCATTGTATTGGATGATTGGTCCAGCTACATGTCGGGCCATGAGGTTACACCACCTCAGCATTCTCGGATCCTCTGAAGCCGGTAGACCCCACTCAACCTACAACCTTAGCAAGGGAACTCTCTCAAGAAAGAAGGACACCAACAATGACTCGTACCCGAATTGCTTCAGGTCTCCTCTCCTAGATTTAGTCAACTGCCTCTTCTCACTACGAAGGACTGCGTCTACCCAGTTAAAGACCCGAGGCTCAGTACACTATATGGCATACTAAAATTAGATATGGAGATCCATGTGTGGAGAAACGCTCCTAGCCATACGAGCAATGGTGAACAAAATAGTGCGGAGGGTCAAATCCTGCACCCCCCAAATGGCCACTTTTCCTTTGCTTCTTTCTGCCTCTGGAACACAGTACAAACGACAATATTCACTCATAGGAAGCCCACCACCTTGGCTACTAGTCAATCTTGCATGGTACCCACGCCATGATAGTCCTATCAAGAAATAAACATCGTCAATATCTAAGGACAGTGTGTGGACCCCTACATGGAATACTTGTTGGTCCATGTCCCACATATGGACGAGGTACTCCAACAACCTGACTTGGGCCCTCATACCCAGGATCCAAAATAATTTCAGGAAACCATAGTCTTGCAAAGAAACAACGGTGCCTAGGTTATTCCCGACAATAGCATCATCTTCTTCATGCTCTCTTTCACACCATTCCAGAACCATGGTGATATCCAAATGCCTGCATAAGACACATAAGAAGAAGGTCAACAACTCTCTTCAAGACTTGGGACACTTTTCATTGAGAAAACATTAAACAAATTTTTCACTTTGTGGTTCTCACAGGTGCCTTTGGGGCCACCTGCAAAAATCATGCATTCTCGCAGGTCCCGTGTGGATAGCCTGCGAGAATGCCTGAGTGCAAATTCGAGTGCTAAAATAAGCTAAAAAACTTGAAATTTACCAATGAATATGAAAAATTGAACCATGAAAAGATAGAAGACAAGGAGCTTACCTCACTGCCGGAGACGTTTTTCCAAATGGTTGTTCGTACCTTTTGCAATCGAACGCTGAAATTCAAGGGCAAAAGAGGGGTTTTGGGCAAAAAACTTGGCAAAGTTACAATGACTATGGTAAACAGAACTTTTACCCACTTATATTTACTTTTACCATTTTTATTGGTTTTTATAATTGTTTTATTTATCAAACCTAATGCCTAATACCCCTATGAGTGTGACTTTTTGCAAACATGACGACGTCGACATCCATACGCAAGGATACAGCTATTTTTCTCTTTTCATCACATTTTTGAATTCTTTTTTATGGTTTTTTGCACAAAACCTCGAGCGTGGTCTTTGTCCGTTCTCACGCTCGAAAATACATGAGAACGTGATCGAGCACACTTTTATCACTTTTTCGGGCTCAACAAGGTTATACGAAAAAGGAACCCCCTGGAGTCCTCTTTAAGCTCTTTTCAGACTCTCTAAACAGGAAACGATTGCCGAGCGATCTTGCTATTTTCACGCTAGTTAAAGTATTTGAAGAAAGTGTCTGTTGGGCAATAATTTATCTCTTTTTCGGTCTCATCAAACTATTTTATGAAAAAGGAACTGAGAGAGTTCTCTTTTGAGTGTTTTTCCAGACTCTATAATCATGAAAAACCTTCGAGTTTTCTATCTTTGGACTCATTAAACAAACATTGAAAGACCCGTAATGGGACCGAACCACTCCTTCCTAAGGTTTGTTAAACATACTCTGAGGGACTCGTCCAAAGGATGAGCTTACATCAACAAGAATATGTTATCCTCCTCAAGCTTACGTAAAAATAAAGAGGTACTCACTAGAAATGGTGGGGGGGAATTTGGGAAAGGGATATGTTTTCGTATTCATATTGTTGGCAGTGAGTGTTTCTCTTGAACATGACACCCCCCTGTTCATTATCTGAAGCCGGTTTGGGAAATCCGTTTGTCTCTCATTCGACTTGCTATAAGGTCATATCCTGAGTCATCTTTGAGTCAGTGCTGCCAAATCATTGGTTGTGTCATTCATATGTTCAAGAGAAGTTCTTCTAGAACCTCTATTGAGTTGGCCTTCTGCAGTTGTCCATTCTCTTCGTGTCGGCCTTCCCTGTGTCCAGTTCAACTTACATCATACTATATTCCACCTTCAAAATATGTTACTCATTTCGTGTCATTGATGGGGGATACATCGAGGCCCTCCTGTGACGAGTTTTGTTCCATCGACTCTAGCTCATTATCCGAAAACAAGACTTAGAAATTCTTTGTCACCTTTGGTACCTTAGAAATTCCTCAATGGCAGGTTTCCTCGCACTTGTTCATAGTTTCATCAATGACCGGTAATCAAGTAGTTTATACCATGTTCGACTTCAGCACATGTAATCACATGGTTAGATTCGTACTTTTAGGTGACGAGATTGAAGACCCTGGGTCTCACCTCTTTGATACAAGTTGCGATGGAATATGTATAATTGGCTTACACATAGATCCACTTTGTATGTATAGTGGCTATGTCGTCTTGATGTGAATCTTCTTGCATATATCCACAATGTATTTTTGGTGTCTATGCGATATTTTGGTGGCATGGATCCATGGTGTATGAATGGTGGCCATGACCTATTTTTATGATTTCATCTGTCTGTGATCTGAGTATGGGAATTCCTACCTCAGAATTAGTATGATATTCTACGGATGCTTGGTTGTTTGCAGGTTTCCGATTAGGTGTGCTCCTAGTTTTCGACACGCACATGTAGTTTACAAAGTATTTCAGTTGTCATTGATTCTGGCCTCATACTCTAGGGGGAATTCTATTACACATGATTTTGGTCATCTTGGTGATGTATTAACAATGGTGTACTCAAGCTCCCAACAAGAACTTTCTCCTGAGAAAAGTGGCATTTATCTTCTTCCAGAAAACATATTTTCAAAGTGAGTTCGCGGGCTGCTTATAGCCTAGGGTGCGAGAATGACCCATTCTCATAGGCCACCTTCATCTAGAGTGTGAACTTCTCGCACTATGCTCTATACATGGGGTGCAAACTTGTTTTCAAGCTTGGAAAAGAGAAGAAGTCTCGAGGGTTCTAGAAGGGAATCTTCTAGAAAATGGGTTGGCATTCGTATGGTTATCATTTTACTGGCTTCCCTGATTTGGTGGGATCATTCTCATCCATGTAACCATCTCACCCTCTCCTATA
>SNQJ01S0048822.1:36471-47569 GCA_010110895.2 Picea sitchensis
AGGAATTGTGTGAAGAACCTAGCTTGAACAGAAGCTTGGAGACTCTAGTAGGTCTATCAAGAGGAATTGAATCTTCTTCATGCAATGACATAGAAAGTGTGTGTGTTGGAACCAAGATTCACCAAAAGGAAGCTTGTGACATCAAGGCGACCAGGTTGTATCTTCTACTTTCAATTAATATGATACAGTGACATGTCCCTTTCATATAAAGTCATTCTTACTTTATTGTGTAATTCCTTGATCATACACATAAGTTGACAATTGAATACATTTTGTATCTTCACTTTGGTTGGTTTGTGTTGTCTTGGTCTTGACCTCACGAGAGCACTGGAGCAAAGTGGGAGCAAAAATGACTTAAGGAAGTGATACAAAGGTGTGTCACTTGTTCCTCCTTACTAGTTAATTCAATGGTCGTAACTTAGGGAAAGAGTCATGTCCTGTCATGTTTTGTTCTAGATCTAGGTGGATCTAGGGAGATCTGTTAGTGTCCGCACCTCCCGATTAGTCCGATAACACCTAGCTCTAGACTAAACATCCTGCATCACACTCACATGTAACCTATATAACGACTTTGTGGGTATGTGTGCAAGAACTAGCTCTATATGTTCTATATCATTCATCTATTTCATCGTTTTGTTCTCATCTACTTCCAACATTTCCTATGTGACCTTAAACTTGTCACTACTCTTTACTATTGTTTGTATTGTCTCTTCATGTTCTTTATGTATGAGTGATTCCTGTGCTTTTTCTTTCTGTTGCATTGTAGTATGATGCATTTTACTTTTTTGCAGCCTCTATAAAATGTTATTCACTTCTACTAACTTATCCACAATTTCCTCTCTTTGTTCTTTTGTTGCAAGTATTGCATTCTCCCCTTTATCTTGGACTTTATGTGCGACGAATTCTGCATCATTTTCTGTGATAATGAGTACTGGGGGATTCCTGTGGTACTTCATTTTCTTCCCTATTTATCCCTCTTGTGTTCTAGTGCTCTTCTTGGTTGTGGTTGAGGTCTTCACCTTTGATTTTTTTGTTTTTCATTTCGTCATCCTGTACCTCCTTTTTATAAGAGATATCTCCCTTTACTTGCTCTTCATCTCCTTTCAATTCTTCCCTTGACACAGTGTCTTTCTTCCTTATCTTCTTGAGTGTTGCGCTACTCTCTGAGGTCTGATTGTGCTCTACAACCTTCCTTGTATTGTTTGTTAGACTTCCTCTCTTCCTTGATGGACATTCTTCTGCTTGTTCCTTAGGTTTTTTCCCCTTCCTCTATGTTACTGGAAATTTGCACTGAGCAGTCTAGTCCTTCACTATCCATTCTACTTCCTCTCGCATTATGTAGTACCTCATTTCTAGCCACTTATTCTTTGGATCTCTTCTAGCCTGAATCCACATGTGGTGTCTTGAAGCCTTAAAGTTAGAAATTCCTTCATTTTCCTTGACTAATTCAATTGGTATTCTCCACACGTTAGTTGTATTTTTCTTCATATATTCTAGGAACATTGCTAACACTATGTTGTTTGCCTGTTGGTTCTTAGTGTATTTTTCCTACCATAAGGTTGCATACCGCATTGCACGACATTTCCCTCTTCTGTCCGGAAAGGTTGTGAATTTGGGTTCCTTCCATCCTACCAATGCTACCAATATCAATAGCCAAGAGTAATGGAATTGTTTCCCATTACCCTATGCATCCATGTAGTTGATCAAAAACTAGTTTAATAAATAGGGTGCCCAGCTTAATACTATACCATTTGCACTATGCATAGATTCTTATATGATTCCTGTCAGGGCCTCATCCTTTACACACTTCAACAATATTTTACAGGCCATAATATTCATGGAAAACCTCTCCATGGGATCATTGGTGTCCTTTATCACTATGCCCTTATTTCCCCTATTTGTCTCGAACTGTTCTTTAACCTCTTCTACAATCTCCTTGTCCCTTACTTTGTTCTCCAAGTAATCCTCTAGTTTTACGTCGTTGGTTGGAAACCCTGTGATTGTTTCTTTCATTTCTACACCTATATGGACCGAGATGTCCATCCATAAGATACATCCATGTACCCTTGCTAGTAGTTGTTTTGCCCAGTTTCCCACGTTCTTACCACACATGAAATGTAGTATTTTCAGAAAATTCATAATACCCAAATTATATAATCATGTGATCCACTACATGGACTCCAAAATTAGATTTCCTGAGGATCCTACCTTCTCCTTTTTCTTTAAATATATTTCATGCGCCAGGTCAGGAAACTTTGTTGTGTTCGTTGCATCATGAACTACATACTTCAATTTTCCCACTTTTCCTAGCATGCCTTCAGCTACAAATACAATGTCTGGGATATGAGGTATCATGGTCTCCACTAATATTTGTTTGCTTGGATCTTTTGTTATTTTCCTTTTCCAGCCCGTGGTTGGGTTTTCTTCCGCAAGTTCTTCCTCGGCTTCTTGTTCTTCTTCACCCTCTATTTATTGTTAGTCTATAATGTATTCAACCAGGATTTCCTCTATGAGGATCCCCTCACTTTTATTTCTCGTCTCCTCCTCTCCTACAAAGTTTTATGAATTAGGGTTTGCCCCAGCATTACGAGTTTTCCTATTTTTTTTGTCGTGCGCTCTAATCCACTTCCATCTCTTTTGCATCTGATTTTTCTTCATCTACCCTTGCTAGAATAATCGATTCATTCTATGTGGTGGGGATATCCTCCACATCAATCACTCTAGTCATTTTTTCCAACAGTCTATTACTGCTAAGGGTCCTTCTTGTGAATTGGCTTGGTTTTATGATTCTTGGTGGCACCATCTTATTGTCTTCAGAAAAAATCTATTATAGATCTTGGATGGGTCTTGTTGTATTCCTTATACACACTTGCAAACGTAAGATAATTCCAGCTCACTTAGTATGTCCTTGGAGGCACAATGCCTAGGTTCACAGCCCACACTGTCACTTTGACTGGAACCTCTTCCACCTAGGCTTACTCCTAAGGAAGCCAAGGGCGGTAAACCCTAGTTTCTAGATAAGATTTAGAGTTTAAGTTCTAGAGTTGATTTTAATTTGTTAATGTTTGGGGGGAGTATAACCTATGATGCAAAAGAAGTAATGCAATATGCAAGGATTAGTATGTTAAGAAATCCTTTTCTGTAAGTCAACTAAGACTAGTGCCTAAGGTTGGGCAAGGGGTCAACTAAATTAAAGGGTGTTTTGTTACAATAGAATTACAAGTTACTTACAAAAGAATAAATATATCAATACTTACAATAAAGAATGCTAGAGATAAAATGATACAATACAACAAGCTAATCACATTATGAATGTGCAGGATATCAAGAGAATCAAGGCGAGAGCATCATCAACACATTAATCCATCATCAACATTCACACAGATACTATGAAGATTTAAAAGTTAAGGCAAAAGCATTCCTCAATGATTATGATACTCAACACTTAGTTGTTTAACCCACAAGGTATTATTAGATGAAAGATTGAGTTACAAGTATTAAGTCCAAGGTTTAATTACTTAGTGAGTTGAGGGTTCTTAAGATTGAAAATATTTTATTACCCTTATTAGATGTTTCACCAGAAACCTCCTCCCCCGATTTCCAAATAGCTATTGGATGCTCAAGAAGTGAAACAATGAGGCCCACCCTAGCTTCACAGGTCAGCCTGAAAGATTGAGTTTTTATGGAAAGGATGCTCCTTCACGACGTGAGACCATCCCCGGCCTATCACCTTTTGTTTCCCTCCTCAATCCCTATTTTAGATGGTGAAGATGATGGTTTAAAGTACCCTATTAAATCTATTAAGTATGTATATCAATTGGTTAGACTTTTATGTGTGTTTTAAAGTGTTTTAGTGACTTTACGATGCCTTAAAATGGTGATTTTAGACCAAAACCGAAACTTTTATGAGCTTAATAAAGTGTTTTGTTAAGTGTGAAAACGAAAAGCATCAACACATATAAAGCATTTAAAGAGAGCTCAATAATGATTTATTTTATCACCATGCATTAGATCATTACTATGAGAAGCTTGTTGTGAAAGGGAATTAAAGCACAAATCAAGAACAACTTCCCCAAGGGAGAAAGAAGAACTCAAGCTTATACCACTTATCTTGTGTTTGTTTAAAGAATTAAGAGAAAAGCATTAAGTGTGAAAGAAATCTTGAGAGATTTAGACGTATTCCTACACTATCAACTTATAAACAACACATTCACTTAAGTGTGGTGGCAAATGGCCCTAAAGATATGATAGCATGAAATGAAAACCACTCACTAAACCATATAAGAATTAACCATTTAGTGGGTTGGATTAAAGCATGTAAATGAGATAGATATTTAAAATAGATATAACATGCAACTAGATCTAAATAAGTTGATTATTCCCCAAGGGCTTAAGCTCAAAGATTAATGTGTGAGAGATCTAGATATAGATTGTTTTAACCATTAGAGCATGAATAGATCATAAGAACATTAAAACCCTAGCCTCACAATTTGGGGTATTCCTCTCCCAAAGTGTAGGAAATTATTAGAGTTAGAAGTAACTTGGAAATAAAGAGAGAGAATCAAGAGAGAAAAGCAAGCGAGAGAAGGAGCAAGCAAGGCAAGGAAGAAAGCAAGGCAAGCAAGAAACCACTACAAGAAGCTCACTAACCCCACGTCCTAGCTTAGGAGAGTGATTTAGAGGTGAAGAACTCAAAGCTATATCTTACCCAATCTCACACGTGGGAGGTAGTTCGTACCAATCCTCCTCCCAAGCTATGAGCTACTAAAATCAGCAAGAAATGAAGGAAGATAAGCACAAGAAGCTAGAAGAAGTGAAGAAAAGGTTGAGAATGTTACCCACTTGAAGAGAAGGGTCTTAGAGTGTTGTGTGGCTGTTTTAGGGCAACTTAACCCCCTCAACCAGATCTGAACCTGCAAAAACCAGCAAGGTATATTTGTTGGAAATGCTACACACAACAAGTAAAGATGAAGAAAAATTTTTATTTTTGGTGGAAATTTTTCACATAGAAAAATTTATGAAGAAAATAGATTTAGATGACCATTTTAAGATGTTAAGCTATCTGAAATATATATTAAATGAAAGCAATAAATAATGATAAAAGAAGATAGAGAAAAGATGAGCTTATGTGTGCTTTAAGGGATGACTCTTCCTTGAGGCATTCCCAATAAAACCCTTGAGGACAAACCTACAAAATATTAGCAAGATCTATGCATACCAAGATAATATGGTTGAATGTGATAATAACATGAAATACTTGCACCCTATCTATCAACTCACATATATAGATCTACAAGAATACTTCTTGTTAGATCTACTCAAATAAAATACTTTATCCAAGATCTATGCTATGCATAAATCAAATCAAGAACATACAAGTTTATCTCACATGTAGCAAGAACAAAAATACTTGTTTCTCTTCCAATGATCCTCCAAATTTTCTCCTTTATATTACTCAAGAAATATATCTTGGACAAATACTTGATCCAAAACCCTACGAGCCAAAGAAAGGAAGAAAGATGGAATAAGAAAGAGAGAGAGAGAGAGAGAGTGGAAAATCAAGTAGCATAACAATAGATCAAGATATGGTGAATAAATGAGGGTGAGAGGGGTTCTATTTATACTTGGAGAGGCAAAATCACCCATCTTGGATCAATGCCAAGTGTCCACCACCAAGCACACGCTAGAATCCCAAGGGTAGGGTGAACCATCTAGGGTTTGATCACATGGATCAAGGATGTGGATGAGTGAGGGAGTTTTGGGATCAAGGAAAAAGGTAAGTGTGAGGCTAGGAAAGACATGTCAAGGGATATAATAAGTCTCCCCTTAATTGTTTCATTATTTTTTCACTTTTTGGAGACTTTCTAGAAGGGAGGCACACCACTTTAGGCAAAGTGACATTTTTTCTTAATGGCTAGGTGACGGGGTGATGTGAGGGTTGGAAAAGGTTAGGAAAGGTTAGGAAAAATCTCTCTCACCTTTATCCATCTTTACATCACCCTTTTAACTCAAAATTACAAAAATACATTTTTCCAATGTCATGACTTAATAATTAAAATTGTTGTTTTTCATTGACTGACACTCCGAGTGGGCAAACCCATAGAAAATGTTGTCCAACTGAGATGAAACTCGGTACAAGGGTGTAGAGGGTGTCTTTCCATTTCTTTTGAGCACAAATACCCCTATCAAAAGTCCAAGGACCTATTTTTTACAATTTTTTCTCAAAAATAAATAATTAATTAATTAAACCTCCAAACTTAGGGAAATTTAATTAAAAAAAATTAATCTAGACTCAAAGGAATTCCGTGAGACCTTCTAAGATGTCTTGCATGGTCATTTACATCATTTCCTAACAATAGTTACTAGGAGATAATCCCATTACAACTTTGTTCACCACTTTGGAGAAATTATTGCAAGTGTGAGGGAAAAAGTCAAGGGAAATCAATAAGGCTGAAAAACCCAATTGATAACCTGAGGATAAAAAACCCTTGATGAAAGGAACTCTCCCAATGAACCAATACCAAGGTAAGTGACCTATCTATGAGCCATGCAAACCTATTACATTATTGACCCACGCAGGGGTGCGGAAATTCCAGTTACAAAAAGAAGTGTTGGGGCCACAAATGCCCTATAGAACCAAAACATTCTTCATCAAATGAACATATAATGATGAATCTCTTCATGGCACGTGGAGTTGACCCCTAGTTGGAGACGCAATCAACAGTTCCTTCACAAATTCTCGGTTACTTGCACTTGGTTTTTTCTGTAGCTCGACCGCTCAAAAATCACAAGTGTTTTGTATTTTACTGACTTCTCCCTTTTTATAGGATATTTCATTAATTCTCTGGTGCATCCTTGGATATACAAATATTGTCACTACATGTTCAAATAAAAATCATGTTGCAGTCTATGTGCCCTATAATTCTTAACTATCTGTCTATCACGTGTTCCTCTAACTATTTATTTTTGGATTTTTCTTAATTTTTCTACTTTTCTCTTCCTTTTTCTTCTTTTAACTCCTACTATTTACAATATGTACAAGTCTACTTGTTGTGTTGCAACTAGTGAGAGTTAGTATTTCAATTGTCCCTATATAGTTTCAGTCGACTACCATTCACCATTCCTTAAACTTTTTTTCCTGCTAAGTTGTTCAGTTGTACAAGACCTCCATCTGTGACAAACTTTATCTGATATGGCCCGAGACAATGAATTATAAACTTCCCTGGGTGTTGCAAATACTTATTGTCATAGAGGAGAACAAGATCTCCTTCCTTAAAATTCTTCTTCTTGATATTTCTTTCATGCCATGCATTGTCTTTTGATTTATGTACCTCTTGATGTGAACCTGCTATGATTCGGTCCTCTTCTAATTCTATCAGTTGAGCCAATTGTTCCTGCGTTTCACTCCTTTATGTCATATATATAATTGTTGCAATGCGCAAACTTGGTATCAAATAATCTAAGGGAACTATTTATTCCTTTCCATACACAAATCTAAAGGGTGTCTACCCTGTTAGCTTCTTGTAGGTAGTTATATAAGCCCAAAGTATTATTGGTACCTTCAAATCCCAATCATCTATGTTCACATTACAAATATTTGTCAAGGCATTCTCCAAAATCTTGTTGAAGGATTCTACTATTCCATTTGCTTGAGGGAATTAAGGAGTGCTCTTCTAATGATGTATCTTAAAATATTCAAGAATTGCCTCAATTGCACTATTGATGAAGTCAGTCCCCTGATCACTCATAAATATTATTGGACATACAAATCTTGTCACTACATGTTCAAATAAAAATCATGTTGTAGTCTATGCACTGCAATCCTTTATTGGTCCTGCCTCAGCCCATCTGGTCAAGTATTTTGTTGTTGTAATAATCCAAACTATGTTGGCGTTCCTCATTCCACTGATACTTAGTGTCCTTCCTCAACAACTTCTCCATTGACGCAGTAATATGTGCATATCCTCTTATGATCTTCCTGTAATATCTTGTATGGCCCAATATAATCTTCATCTAGCGCACTGACTTTGGTGGTGGTAATTTCACTATGATAGAAATTTTAGTAGGATCAACCAACAGACCATGTTTACACACCACATGCCCTAAAAAATGCCAAAAGGTGTGTTGGAAAACACATTTATTAATATTTAATGATATCTGACATTGTCTGCATATGTCTAACATCAACCTTAATACTTCCACATGATCCTTCAATAGACTGAACATTTTCCAATCATTTAAGTAAACCTCCAAAATTTATGAATAAAGTCCTTAAAAGATGCTACTACTACCCTTCAAAATATGGTGGGTGAATTCTTCAATCCATATAGCAAAATTGTGTACTGAAATGATCCCCACTCTGTAGAAAATGTAGTCTTGTGTCTATATTTTGGTTTGATCCTAATATGATGATATCTTGAAAACCCATATGTGAATGAATAAGCTTCTTGATCCCCTACATTCTTCAAAACATTGTTTGTAAATGGGGTAGGAAAAGGATCATGTAGGAAAGCATCATTCAATTTTCTCAAATCTACACAAATACTAATCCCTCCTTTCTTATTCTCCTACACTACCATAGGACAGATCCATTCTGACTCTTCTATAGGTTCTATGACACCAACTTCTAACATCTTGTCATTTTTTTCCTTCACTTTCTCTTTGTATATTGGGTTCACTATGTAAGTTCTTTGTCTGATAGGTATGGCTTATGTAGTCAAAAGGATATTCATCTCTCCTAAGTCTCATGTTAATATGTTCATCTATGAGAATGTCATTGGGAATAATTCATTGTACTCGTGTAGTAACTCTGTTATCTCTTCTACTGTCTAATTATCCCAATAATCTCCAATACTTGCCATTTTTGGGTTTTTTGCAGTTCCAATGTTGACCTTCTTTATATTAATGGTGCAACATAATATTATGAATCTAAATTGGGACCTTCTACTTCCCTTTCACCTTTGACTTCTGGGATATGGATATTGCATAGGTTTTCTTCTGGATCTTCTTCTTCTGTGACGTGATAGTAGGGTAATAGTTGTCTAACAGTCTCTTTTTTCTGATATGTTGGGACTGTTTCAAATTATGGTTCTTCAAATATCATATTTTGTACCACTTTTAGTGTTTTATCTATCTCTATACTTTCATTCTCAAACGAAAATGTAACTACAAAATTTTGTTGTATCTCTTCCCAGTTAGTGGTTTCTTTGCATTGTTCCTATTCTACATACCAATTCTTTGGAATTCCTTCTAGTGTGTGAATAAAATGGTGTGTCCATTCTTATGGTGGTAGTAATATCCATTGAAATATGCACTTATATACATGGTCTTGAGGTTTTCCAAATCCCTCATATTTCTCCTCATATCTATGCTCCTGCTCTACGCCAAATCTAACGCATAGTAACATTTTGCATTGAAATGAATTGTTGGTCTTTTCCTTGTGTGTGCCCCACCATCTTGCACATGTAGATTTTAAAGAAATATATAATGTTGGTAATCTCTTATTTTCCATAACCTCTACCTAAAACTTCATGAAACATTATTCTAAGTCATTCAAACCATAAAATGTAGGAGGTTCTCTTACCTCTAAAACAACCCATCTCAACATCCACATCATTTTAGCACACCTCCTGGTAGATAATTCATGTAGTCACTACTGCAAGTTTTCCAGTCCTTTGTCAAAGTATGAAGAGAAAAAAATAATACTCATTTAATTGAGCATGCCAGCTGCAGTTGGGTTGATATAATATTCTTCACATGTGGTTGTTCTGTATAACTGATTTACATCTTCTGTAAGAATATTGTTTTTCATAGGTTCCACTTACCTTCCTCCTTTTGAGGGATATAATGGTGCAATAACTATGTATTCCTATTATTCAAATATAACATTTCTTGTCTTCAAACTGATAATAGCATGGTTATCAAAATCCCAATCCAGGCCCAACAATGTTGGATATGGTGAAGTGTTTTCCACTATGTTGATGACTTCAAAGTCTGTCATGGTGCACATACCATCTAAATCTACTAGAATCCCCTTAAACCTACCAATTGGAACCACTTTTTAATGATTTTCCAACTTCAAATGAATAGGTGAGTACCCCAGTTGAGGTTCTCTCATAGCTTCCCATGTCTTCTTTGGAAGAACATTGACTTCAGACCCTAAGTCTAGTATAATATCCCGCATATTGAAATTTCGTATGTTGGAATTCAATCTAAATTCCCTATTGTTTATTCTCTTTTTACGGACCCGATTTACTCATTTTATCTGTTATTTCCTAGAATTACACTTTTCTAACAAATTTCGTAGTACTTGTAAGGAATTTTTATCATTTAACAATTCGACACAGGCTCCCAAAATTTTTCTTAAGTTACTTACTTGTTTTGAATACTGCTCATGATTAGTCTGATCAAATAATGAAGGCATGTCATAGACTGGTATCTCATCTTCTTTTTTTGTCCCTGGTGTAGACACAATATTTTCTTTTTAAATCTCCTGCCTAGCCTCTTTGAATATCTCTTTCTCTTTGCATGCATAGAACTTATGTTCAGACGTTGTATTCTTCCTGACCCACTGGTACTGGTCCTAATCCTTCTTGTTTGCATCTTCTTATGTCTTAGCTCCACCCCTAATAACTATCTTAATATTCTTCATGTCCTCTTCTTTGTTTTCCACCTCAATCCATTGAACATTCTTATTGGTCTGGTTCCTCTTGTATTGTATCTTTATCAAAAGTGTTGGACAGTCTTTTGTTTTATGGTCTGATATGTGACAATACATACATGTTATAGGTGGTTGTGGGAATTCTCTTGCATAGTGCCCTGGTTTCTGACAATTATGAAAAAATACTGGTCCTTGAACTCCTCTAAATCCTCTTCCTCCATGAACTCCTCCTCTGAAGCCTCCTATATTTCCTTGATTATATTAGTGTGATGTATTATATTAAATTCCTTTATTGTATTGTGGTTGTGAGTTATTTTATTGTGGTGATGTTGCATACTATTTTGGTGGTGATCCAAACTGTTGTGCATTATTGTACAATGTGTAAGGTAGCTAGAGAGGTAGTGGGGGGGCCCAGAGGGCCCATAGTGATAATAGTGG
>SNQJ01S0048822.1:59210-101315 GCA_010110895.2 Picea sitchensis
GATAAGGAAAATAACCCAATTAACAAGCACTTAAGAATCTCTTAATTGAAGATATTTAGAAGATGAACATTAAAATCTATAGAATCGGAAATAGGGTATCAGAGATAAATCCTGCAACATAACGCTATTCGTACAGATTAGTTTTAGAAAAACAAGATGATCACAGAGCAAGAAAACATTTAACTAAGAAAATCACATCACCAGTGAAACATGCGCAAGAATCTTGTAAAATGCCCTTTCTTTATTAATGGTGGATCTCGTAAAAAATGTTACAGCTCGATAAAAATCGGGTGTGCAAGACAACAACCCCCAATACATTGAAAAATCAAGTATTTACAAGTCAAAATACAAACGTTCCTCTCATAACTGATCAGGACGTGTCCATCCTATTTTTAGCATAACTGACTTAACTAATCGAAACTATTTTGATGACTAGGTGTAACTGTTTGCTGAACTTTTGGGTAGGCCGTTGGCGAGGCGCCTTCGCAACCTCCTCTGACTGGACCGATGAATGGATCGTGACAGCTCATCTGCTAGTCTAGCAGATCGCACGGCTCCTCCCATCTGATATGACCTGGCATGGTGATTTTAAGCAGTCGCCTGTACACTTCGTCCATATCCGTGTACTTAGAAAAAGTGGGCTTGACGACGAATATGTGTTTGATTTCATGTTGGATATCAATATCCAACTGCAGGGCTTNGTGAGAGAGAGGGGGGGAGGAGAAGGAGGAAGAGGGGGAAATAAAGAGAGAGAGAGGGATATTTTGCATCAATATTGTTACTAATTATGGAAATTATGTTCTCATTTATGTCAAAGGTAAACATGACTATGAAATTCATGGATGTCATTGATATCAAAGGTAGGGGGAGACTACGAATGTCTTTGAAAATTTATGAGATTTTGTGTATTCAGTTTTCATTGGGGTTAAAGAAGAATACCAAGGAATTCAGACTAGATGGAAAACGTAGAGAATGTCCCTATGCACTGATGAGCCTCTTTGATGACTATGTGTTGTTGAATTTATGCAAGTGTTCTTTTCTTACCCCGAAGACGAAGTGTTTGTGTGAGAATAATACATATTGAATATTGGCTACATAGAATTAAATAAGAGTGATGATTGGACCCGATCGAGGAACAAAAAGAAATTAAAGAGTGCAAAGGAAGCCTAGGAATGTATTGAGTTTGGAAAAAGAGGTTTTGAGTCTAGTAAACCAGATCAAAAAAATAAGAGATAAACGACTTATCCCACATGCATAAGGAGAAACAATTTCTAAAGGTTTATATTGAAAAAGGGAATTCACATAATCTGAACGTGAACAGTGAGATACGAAATCCTCCGTGAAAAGTTACCTTTTGGCAGCGGGGCCCGACATGTTGATTTTTTTTTCCAACAGTTAAAGCATTATATTATTTTAATATTATTTAATATGAAAAAGTATCACAATTAAAAGAGAGATATCCATATAACAATAAGATATATCCTCAGGTAAAACCTCAAGGGGGATAAAACCATGCAAACTTTCGTCGGTAGAGATTCCTCCAAAATGTACAATGTCATACAATGCTCTTTATCAAAATCAAGACCAAAGAGACCCAGACATGAACCAAGAATAGCCTCCTAGATAAGTTTGTACTACTCTCTTGTACTTATATTCAATGAGTGATCAAAATGACTTGATATAACCTCTATTTAAACTCTAAAATACCTAAAAGACATGACTTATCAATAAACCCTTTCACAATTACACTTAGGAATAACCAATACAATTACATTTAGGTATAACTTCTGAAATTACATAAAATCTAAACACTCCCTCTTAATGAGGAAGGTATTATATCGGGCACAAACTCTAACATTGTCATCATCCACACGAGGTCATGACCATTGACTGTTGGACACATAAATCTATACATCATAGGAAATCCATAGTGATTTCACAACATGCATCCAGGTCCAGTGGTTAGCTCTCAAATAGCTACAACATGTCATCATGATACTATCAAGTTTCTTGCAAAAAGCTCGAATATATTATGCATGACATCCAGTACCCTGCTATAACATCTATACCTCATCTCTTAAACATGCATATAGTGTTGGTGGGTAGCTATCCAATATATACAACATGTCATCATGACATCCACGACCCTATGATATCATCTGAATCCATCACTACCTATGAAGAGGGACTACGTTGAGCTTGTCCATGAAGTACTTGAACTTCATATTTGATAATGGCTTTGTCAGTAGATCCAAAACCTACTCATCGGTAGACACATATTGGAGCCTCACTGCCCCCTTCTACATAATATACTTGATATATTGATACCTTATTTTGATATGCTTCGACCTATCATGAAACACCAGGTTCTTTGACAACTTTATACAACTATGGTTGTCGCACATGATACAAGTCACCTCCATCGCAATATCGAGTAATCAAGTCTGTAATTTCCGAAGCCACACTACTTCGTGACTTGTTACACGTGTTTCAACATACTCTACCTTAGTCGTACTGAGTGCTACACATAACTGCTTCTTATTGATCCATGAAATCATACCGGATCCCAAAGTGAAGCAACATCCTAATGTACTTTTTTGTTTTACAACACTACCAGCCCAATCCGAATCTAAATATCCAAGTATAATGATCTCACTTTTTGCAATATACTTGAGCCCATAATCCATTGTACCTTTAAGGTACCATATCACATCTGCAATCAGGTGAACATGTTTAGGTTCAACCATGTACCGACTCAGGGTGTTCACATCAAAACATATATCTAGTCGTGTATTTGTAAAATACATCAATGATCCAATCATCTGCATGTATAATGTATCATCCACAACCTCTAAAGTCATATCATGCAACAACTTCATATATTATTCAATTGGTGTAGCCATCGATTTACAATCCAACATCCCGAACCTCTTCAGGATGTAGGAAGATCTCATTCTTCCTTTTCCATACCTCTAGACCCAAAAAGTATTGCATCAAACCTAGGTCGTTCATTTCTAACTCTCCAACGAGTTTTCTATTACACTCAATGATGAGCTTCTCCACTCCTGTCAAGAACAAGTCATCCACATATAGTATTAATATCATTGGTCCATCATCCTCAACCTTTAAGCAAAGGTTAGGATCTGCACTTCTCTTGGTAAATCCCAAGCTCATCAGAAAACCATGAATCTGACCATACCATTCTCTCGATGCCTACTTCAATCCATATAATGCCTTATTTAACCCTCAAAAATGTGTCTCCCTTTCATGTGTCTCGAATCCTTGTGGTTGTTCCAATTAAACCTCTTCTTCTATTACCCCATTCAAAAATGTTGTCTTCACATCCATCTGATGAACCTTCCATTTCATCATAGTAGCTATTGAAAGAACATCCCTTATTGAGGTATATATTTCCACATGAGAAAAATTATCCTCGTATTCAATTCCTTCCTTCTGAAAAAATCCTCATGCTACAAATCTATCCTTGTATTTCTCAAGGCTTCCATTTGCAGCATGCTTCGTCTTGAATATCCACTTGGAGCTCACAACTGATTTTTCCTTGGATCTGGGAACCACATCCCAAACTTCATTCTTCACTATTGATTGGTATTCCTCGACCATGGTATCCTTCCATTCTTTCTTTCTTGCAAATTCTTCATAGTTGGTAGGCTCTACATCAATGATATCACACAATAATTCCACATAGCCAGGATACAGTTTTGGTTTCTTGACTTTCCTAGATGATCCATCCTGGGCACCATATCTCTCTACATCTTTGATGGCCTCTAGTGCCCAAGTTGGTATTTTCTTTTTTGTAGGCTTATCCACAGGCCTCTGTGTTTTGGACATATCCTAATCCTCGAGAATGGATTCCTATGCTTCCACTTCTCTTGTCTTCATTGATATAGGAACTCCATTCTCTTCATCATGAGATTCCTCTACATGACCCTACTTTGATTTGTGAAAAGCTACATCCTCATCGAAGGTTACATCTTTGCTAATCTTGATCTTTAGGTGACTGGGAATGTATACTATGTACACCTTCAATATGTCATTGTACCCAAAAAATATACCTTTCTTTATAAATTGGTCCAACATTTTTCTCTTATCCTTGGGGACATGCACATATACAGGACAACCAAATATCCTCAAGTGGCTAACCTCTGGCTTATCTCCTAAAAATGTTTCCTCTGGTGTCTTGTTTTCAATAACTTGATGGGGAATTCTATTATTTACGTACACAACTGTCATCGCAACTTCTTCCCATAGATACATAGGTAAATATTGATCATGGATCATGGCCTTCACTGCTTTCATAATCGTCCTATTTTTTGTCTCTGCCACTTCATTTTTATGCAGATTATAGCGATTACAGAGCTCCCTCTTAATCCCAACTTCTTTGCAGAAATCTAAGAATTCATATGAGGTGAATTCTCCTCCATTTTCTGATCTCAACGTCTTTGTCGTCCTTTCTATTAGGTTTTCTACTAGTTCCTTGAATTCCTTGAACTTACCAAATACTTCACCTTTTGACTTCAAGAAGTAAATCCTAGTTTTTTGTGAGTAATCATCAATAAAGGATACATAATATATGTACCCATTGAGCAATGGTGCTGACATCAGTCCACATACATTCAAGTGTACACTATCCAAAACTCTTTTGGCTCTACTATCATTGCTTGGAAAGGGGTTATTCACATTATTTCCTTGTGCACAACCTTTGCAAATTCCATCTAGATTCACCTGAATCTATGGTAGTCCTATTACCATGCTACTCATGATTGTTAAAGCTATGTAGTGTAGGTGGGAAAATATCCTATGACATAGCTCACTTGAATTCACAGTGTCATGAATCAATGTTGAATCTAAGCGTCCCTTTAATTTCTGCAGTCCTCCTTCTTGGACAATGATAAAAAATGCATCATCAAACATATTTCCTTTTGGCCACATGAGAACTTATATATCTACAAATGCAACCTTGAAACCCTTCTAATCCAAATTTGAAATCAAGAGAAGGTTCTTCTTCAAACCTGGTACATAAATCATTTCCTTCATCCTCATTGCCTTCCCAAAATCTAGTTTGTAGGAGGCCTCTCATACTCCTTTGATGGGATACTAATAATAATCACCCATCTTTACATTATGAGGTGATTATTTATGAATTAAGTTTGTCAAAGATCCTTTATACCCTGTCATTTTCTTATAAGCATCGTTATCCACCAACCAAGTATCATTTCCAGGGGTGAATGTTCCTCTGAGAGTAGATATTAGGACGTAATCATCATCAATTGAATCATCTTATATTGCAATCTTCTTCAGTGTTTCATCATCTTAAAAGGCATGAGCATGATGCCTCTTTCCCTTTTCCTTTTATTTAGTTTAAGAATAAGGGGAAAAAATTTTACAACGTGTCCCAATTTTTTGCAACATAAACACATCAAATTTGAATAGTCTCTTTGATTCTTCTTCGAATTTTGAGGTTTCTTTGGGGATGACGGTAATTTTTTACTCTTTCCTTTCCTTGTATGCGCAACTAAATCTTGATCACCATCCCTCAATTTATCTTCTCTTGCTACCAACCTTGCTTCCTCTTGAGTGTAATCTTCCCATAATCTTCTAAACTTGATTAGCTTCCTCCTTGATCATATCCCTTGAATGAATGAGTCCCATGAACTTGGGAGACCATTCAAGGTGGTGATCACCATTTATGCTTCATCAAAAGTGTCTCCAATAGCTTCAATCTATTCCTTGATATGATTCACTCACGAGAATTAAGAGTGAATGGAATCTGAATCTTTAAGCTTCACATTCTTCATTTGGGTCTTCAATTTCATCCTTTTGTTGATGTTTTTTCCTTCAAATAGATGAGTCAATGCATCCATCATATTCTTCAGATATTTTAACGGAGAAACATTATGGATCAGATGATCCTTGATTGAGTCTGCAATAATCCCCTTAGCCATTGCTTGATTCTTTTTATGCTTTTCCTTGGCCTCGTCTTCCTCTGGTTCTGGAACTTCCTCGCCAAAAAATATTTCTAAATCATGTTCTTACAGAAGGAGGCATACTATGTACTTCCATGCTTTGAAGTTTTCTACTCCTTCCAACTTCTCGTCAATTTTGGTGGTGGTAGTCATCCTACCTAGGAATATGAAGTTAGTTTTCTAAAATACTTCCAAAAATCTACAGAAAAATCTTCTTTTTCAGGCCTTCTCTGATACCATGTGTATTTATTTTTGTTTTTCCAATAGTTAAAGAATTATACTTGTTTAATATTATTTAATATACAAAAGGATCACAATTGAAAGATAGATATCCACAGAAAAATAAGATATATCCTCAGGGAAATTCTCAAGGGGGGAGAAAACCCTACAAACTTTCCTCAGTATAGATTCCTCCAACATGTACAATGTCATAAAATGTTCTTTCATGAAATCAAGACCAAAGAGACCCAGACATGAACTAAGAATAGCCTCCTAGATAAGTGTGTACTACTCTCTTGTAGTTATATTCAATGAGGGATCAAAATGACTCGATATAACCTCTATTTATACTCTAAACGAACTAAAAGACATGACTTATCAATAAACCCTTTCACAATTACACTTAGGAATAATCAATACAATTATATTTAGGAATAACTTCTGAAATTACATAAAATCTCAACACAGCATACCAAATTGGGAGATTGGAGTAAAAACGTAGATTTGAATTCCTAAGCAACCAATGGGTCGATACCCCAATGGTCTGGTGCTTCAATGGTCCAATATTGACATATCAGATATCAATAGAGAGGAACATCATTGCAGTATTGAAGTCCCGATGGGTCGGTAGGATGATGGCCATGTTAATGACATGTCAGTACCACGACAGTAGCCACATGTCTTGTGTTGCATAAAAAAATATACCAAATCAGAGAAAAGGGTGAAATCACATCAATAAGATACCTGGTGGGTTGATATTCGAGTCACCTAGTGCCCTCATGATATGATACCAACATATTATATATTGGGATATTGGGAGAAAGAAAACTGTAAGTGTAGTAAAAATTTTATGGGGTCGGTGGGACATCTTGATGCCACATCAACACCACATGCCATTCTAAGAAAGTTCCATAGATGAAAAGACAGTCCATGTGAAATCCATGACATATCCATAACAAAGCCATCAAATATTCCAGGATAGTTTCATGTGTCAAGTGTCGAGTCATCATGGTGTATGAACAATGTCACATGTCAGGACAATATTAAGCCATGTCAAATCACATATCATATATCAGGGAGAAATATTGAAGTTGCATGGTTGAATTTCTAAGGGCTCGATGGTCCAGTAGGCCGATGGACTTGGTGGCTGGAACATGGATGTAAAGGTTCCATACCGACACACATTTGAATAATCTTGAAGCTCCCAAAGTCCTGGTGAAGCCACTAGGTATATAATCCAATAACATATCAGATCGAGGAAAACAAGTTGTGGGTGTAGAGTTAAATGCCTAGGGGGGCGATAGCTCGATACCCCTATGGTCTCAATATCTAAGGAACATAAAAAGAATCGATGTATGATATTAAATGAGGGTCCACATCAGACATTTTTTTAGTGTAAGGGTCATGTCCAGTTTTCTAGTGGCCAGCAATAGCAAATCTATGATTGACATTTAATCCAAGGATTGATCCTATGGTTTTTCTGCATTGTGATTTCATGGTGTGTTTTGGTGGATATTAACCAGATAAATGGTCAATATTTAATCTAAGACAGATCCAATGGTTTCCAAGTGATAAGAGTTGATGAACATATAGTGTGATCAATTGGAAGGAAATCATGACCGATTTCATGAAGGTGTTTTGGGGAATTTTTGCAGCCCATTTTTTAGGAAGATTACATCGGAGTTATAGAGGACCCCATAATCTATCTTCTTGTATGTGGAAACATACATGAAATTATGGATTATATAAATAGTGATTCCATGAGTGGAGGTGAAGCATGTGTATGCGAATTATGGAAGAGATGAAGAGGCTTTGAGGTTCAAGTATGTGAGAGTGAGAAGTTAGACGCTTGGAGATTTTCAAGTAGCATAAAATGAGAGGAAGAATGTAAGTGTATAAGGGTGGATGGGAGGCACAAGCTCTAAGGAAATTATCAAAGTCAAGAATATTGTGAACTAAAGGAAATTCTTGTGATAGTAGAGACAGAGAAACATATATTTACAAGTGAAGGCTTGAAGTAAAGAGACAATTTAGTATCGTTGTGTAACACCTTGTTTCCCCCAGTCTGTAAATATAACTATATTAGCCAGGGAACTATGGAAAACGCAAAGGCGTGAATGTTTTATTTGATGGACCTTTTTATAAAAGGTCGATGAATGTAAATTGGTTCTGAATATATGTTGCATGACTCCTGGGAAGGGGATGTGCTAAAAGAGACCATGATTTCTAATGCAAAGGTGGTGGAAGGGGCCTAGAGTAGTTGCGTTAACTTTCACCGAGCCAGTACTATGCTAGTTTTAATTTCTCAAGATCAGAACAACCCTCTGACCTGAAATGAATTACAGTTAGGTTGGTAGGTGGGAAGACCTCCTCAATAGTTAATGATGGGATGGGGTAGACCGCCCATCTGTAAGGCTTTTGGACCTGAGCACAGACTGGGAATTCGAGGCGCATGCAATCTTGTTGAGGAAGGCAAGAAAGGAAGTGTGGTGTGGGAAGAGAGGACCGACGAAGAATACAGAGACGAGAGCATAAAAATCTCAGGTCCAAGGAATGATTGAGAGAGAAAAGTGAGTTGGGATTGCAGAGAAGAGAGACTGAGTTAGGAGAAGGAGAGTAACCTTCATCCTCATCTATTCCTATATAGCAAGAAGGACAATAACCTTCATCCCTAACTTCCGTTGAGCTGGAAGTAAGAGATTGAATCTCAAAGAATCGTGGCCTAAGCTCAAGGGTGGCCAGTGATAAATCCATTAGGAGTGACTGAGCCTATGGCTAGGTGGAAACGAGCACCACTCTTAGCAGTCACATCACACCTTGTGATTTTGATAAGTGTTTTATGCCTTGTATTTTGAATTGAATATCATGGATACATGCTCATGTTTATATGCCCATAAATGGTTTCTATGTGGAATGATTGCCTGGTGTTTTAGATTGGAAGTAATGGATGCATGTGTATAATTATATCCCATAGTTGGTTTCTATATAAAATGATTAAGTCCGGAGCATGAGTTTGTTCCACTGAGAATCGTCCCATCTACTTGATTCTCATGATGTTCTAATTTAATTCTTCGAAAGTACCTTCCCCAGGGAATTGCATCATATCTCAGAGTCCAAGTAAGCTCCTTGGTATGGATATCGCTACGGTAAACCCATGAGTTTACATTGACCCGATTTCATATCTCCTAACTCGGTGAGTTAGGAAGGCACTTCATTCAGGTCAGTAGCCTAGGGACTTTGAAACGCACCCAGGCCCTTATCCAGAAACTCAACTAAGAGTAGTGATAATTTGCCCAAGAATCATCTGAAGTTTCAGGTGACCTGGGTCTAGGAACCCTATGCAAGAAGGAGTTAGTTTTCGAAGGTTTCAAATCCATGGAAGATCGAATCTCTGAGAGGTTGAATTTCGTTGCCCAAGTTCAGAAAGGATCGTGAGTTCAAATAACGAAAGGGAATATCCTTTCATTTGAGAGACAAATGGACGATATTCTTCGGGAAGAATCCAAGGTCTTTCACGACCATTAGATTTGAAGAGGGAGCCTAGGCGTTAATGCATCGACTCCTTCAGTATTCGCAAGTAGCGATGAAATATGGACCATAGATCAAAGGATCTATCATGACCCTCCTTGACTGTCTATCATAAGAAGACACATGGCGAGAAATCAACATTTTGCTGACTCACTACTGAAAGAAGTCAAGGGAGAGAGTTTTGTGAACTCATGATACCCAAACCTGTGATTTGATCTGAACTGTCAAATCACAGGAGAGCCATGATCATTGATCTGGGTGAGGGGATATCGGGAGTCCGGGGATCGGGCTTTTGAAATATAGGCGTTGGTTTGTGTTCCAACTTCATGAAATGCGAAGTCCCGATGAGTTTGGAGAATAATCCCCAGGTCATGGCAACTGGTCGTATGGGTGGAATATTAAGGGAGGAGCTAATGAAGATCGATATTTCAGGGAAACATGAGTCAAGATTGACTCACATGTAGAAGTCTCGAAGTCTCGAAATGTGAAACACCTTTTTATAGGTGTGCGGTCACAACCTGTGGTCGCATTGGTGAAGCCCATGCCTTGTGAATGTTCAGGCTAATGGGGTTTCAATAGGGCCAATGGATAACATAGCAAGATTTTAGCAAGAAATCGAAGAGCTAATTCGGCTCGTGAACGAGAAATTTTATTTAGTTCTCGCACAAAGTGTGGGGGTGTTACAAATTGCTATCAGAGCATGGTTACAACAATCGGCCTGTTTGGGCTCATGGAAAAGCACATTAAAAGGTGACATCTTACCTTACTCCCTTCCTAAAAAGGTTGGTTAAGCCAAAATTATAGAAAGAATGACAACTTAATGCTATGTGTGTATGCATTATTGTTGTGTGTGTAGGTATTTAAGAAATGTGAATTAAGTGTTGGCTATGAACGAATATAATGTTGGGTAACAACAAGTGTTTTTTCTGCATGCAAGAGGATGATCAACCATGGGAAACTGCAAACATATAGAATGGTGGCATGACATGAAGTGGGCGATGGCTCCCACAATAGAGACGAAGAGTCTGACGAAAGGAGGGTCGTAGAGACCCCTCTAGATCTAGTTGATACTGTGAGGAGTCTCATGGTCGAACTACAAAGCTGCAAGGCCGACACTGAGAGGTTGATAAAAGAGCAAGAGAAGCAAACAAAAATTAATACAGTCTTAGTGCATATTTTATTCGACATACAAAGACAATTGTAGTATGGACCTGAAACAAGTCACATGGACCGAAAACAAACAAAGAGGAGTTGAAGTCCACCTGAGATATGGAAACATGGTCTTTTAAGTGTCCACACTAGGAAGAGAACCTCGAGAAAGGTCCACCCCAGAGATAGAGGACAAGTGTTGGACGATTCCTCTGGAAAGGAAACTGGCAACTTAGAGGGATCTTTTAGTAGCATAACTAGTTCACATTCTCGAAGAAAATGAAAGAAATGAAAGCATTCCAAAATTCATAATCTCGAAGAATTCAAGAAGGCCAAACCACCCTCTTTCAACAGTGATATCAAGAAGGGAGAGGAAGCAGAGGCTTGAATGCTTGGAAAAAAGAATTATTTTAGAGTCCATGACTTCTCAAAACAATTGAAGGCCCGAGTATCCACTTTCAACCTGAATGGAAAGGCTTCCATTTGGTGGGAAGACCTTAAGAATGTGAAAGGGATTCATGAAGAAGACCTATCTTGGCAACGGTTTGAAAAATACTTTAGGAAGAAGTATCTTTCGGAAAAGTATTTCGACGAAAATACTAAATAATTCTATGAACTTGAGCTGGGGAAACTCGCTATAGAGGAATATATCAGTAGACTCCTTGAGTTGCTTAGGTATGTACCCTGCATAAAAGAAGAAAAGGCCAAGGTGCAAGGATTCATTAGTGGGCTACCTAAGGACTATCAGAACAAGATTGATTTTGACGAGACAAGAACCCTAGAAGAAACTATCCAAAAGGAAAGATATTGTTATGAACAGTTTGGGCTTTGACCAGAACCTCACGAAGGTTGGAAGAAAAAGAATAGTTTGGGATTCCAGAAAAAGGGATTTAAATCCCCAAGATTTAAAAACTATAAGAAGGATTCAAGGATGAGCTTTCCTACCCGAAGTGTACACCAACAGAATTTTAGTTCCGAGAGTGGAAATAGACCTCTTGGATCAACCCCAGGAAAGATTGATAACCCAAAGAAAGAACCCTTGAAATGTTGGGGTTGTGGAGAAGAACATCTATTGAGGGACTGCCCGCATAGACAATAGAACAGTAGGAGAATTTACAACATCCAGAAAGCTACCACTGTCAATGACATGACCAGGAGTATGCCACGAATTTATCCAGCCATGGATAATAAACAAGCCGACCACGAAGCTTCAGTGGTGGAGATGGAAGGTATGATCTCCAACCATCTAGTGTCTATTTTAATTGACCCTTCTTCAAATTTGAGTTATGTGGCCCCTCAGGCCATTGGTAAGTGTAAATTACAACCACATAAACATGCCAAGCCATGATTGGTACAGTTAGCCACTGGCACCAAAATAAAGGTAGAGAAGTTCATACCAGCCTGCTAATTCGCTATGTATGGATTTTCCACCCAAGCTACCCTTAACATACTACCCCTAGGATCATATGACTTGTTGATTGGTATGGACTGGCTAGCTGCATATAAAAGTAAGTTTGATTGTTACTATAAAACCTTAGAATGTGAAAATGAAGAAGGGAGAAACATAACCGGGTCTACCTCCGAGAAGGGACATTGACTTATCAATTGAACTTGCACCAGGAGCAGTACCAGTGTTTAGGACACCCTATAGGATGAGCACCCCCAAGCTAGTTGAGCTTAAACTATAGCTAAAAGAAACTATGGATAAATTCTATATCCAGCCCAGCATGTCTCCATGGGGAGCAACAGTCCTATTTGTGAAGAAGAAGGATGGTACACTCCGAATGTGCATAGATTATAGACAACTCAATAAGGTAACCATAAATAAAAAGTACCCCTTACCCAAAATAGATGACTTGTTCGATCAATTGGGAGGTTCTTCCATATTCTCAAAGATTGAATTGAGATCTGGATACCATCAAGTCTGAATCAAGGGTGAAGACATCCACAAAACCACCTTCAGGATGAGATATGGTCACTACAAATTTGTGGTAGTGCCATTTGGATTAAATAATTCCCCTGCCACTTTTATGTACTTGATGAACAATGTACTCAGCAAATTCCTAGACAAATTTGTACTGGTTTTTATTGACGATATTTTAATCTGCTCCAAGAATAGAGAGGAACATGACCAACATCTTATACTTGTGCTTCAAGTGCTAATAAAACATCATCTCTATGACAAATTTAGCAAGTGTGACTTTTTCCAAAAGAAAATACATTACTTGGGCCATGTCATATCTAAAGAAGGGGTAGTAGTAGACCCTGACAAGATTAGGTCTATCATGGAATGGCCTACCTCAAAGGATTTTCCAGATATCAAATCCTTTATGGGCTTAGCAGGATACTATAGGAAATTTATAAAAGGATTCTCCAAGATTGGTTGTCGAATCAATGTCGTCTAGAATAAGGGGGATAAATTCATTTGGACACCAGAATGTGAAGAAAGGTTTTAGTCCCTAAAATGCCTTCTGACCCATGCTCCCGTGCTGAAGATTGTCGATCCCAAAAATGACTTCCTTGTGTGCATAGATGCATGCAAGGAAGGAATTGAAGGATTCCTTATGCAAGAAGGAAGCTTAGTTTTCTATGAATCCTGGAAATTGAATGAGCACAAAGTCAACTATGTGACCCATGATCTAGAGTTGGTCGCCATAGTGCACACCTTGAAAATGTGGAGGCATTACCTCCTGGGTAGGAAATTTGTACTTATGACAGACCACAGTGGATTGTGACACCTGTTTGATCAACCAAAAATCAATGCTAGACAAGCTAGGTGGATGGTCCTCCTTAGCGAGTTTGATTTCGAAATCAAACATATCAAAGGAAAGGAAAATAAGGTGGTCGATGCCCTTAGCAGAAGTATGAAAACAATTCACCTGGAAGCGGTGAGCACCTGCGAGATGAATGTCAAGAAAAGAGTCAGGAATGCACAAGAAACAGACACATTATTCCAGACCGTGACCTCATACTTGGAGCAAGAACTTACAGGGATAAAGTATGAAGGCTACTAGATGCTATATGTAGGTCTGCTAACTTACAAAAATAGATTGTATATTCCAAACTGTGAAGAATTGAAGAGGTTCATAATGGATGAACTACATAAACGACCATATACTGGTCACCCAGGATACCAGACGAGGATCATGGCCACCAGGAAACAATACTATTGGCCCGGACTGAAGAAAAACATAGTTGAGTACTTAGTTAAATGTCTAGAATGCCATCATGTTAAAGCAGAACACCGAGACAAAGTAGGGTTATTACAACCTCTACCAATCCCGGAATGGAAATGGGAGATCATATCCATGGATTTCATCACCGGATTACCATCATCGGCCAAATAGAATGATTCCATCAGGGTAGTGGTGGACAAATTAAGCAAGTTCGCTCACTTTATTCCCATCAAATCAATTTGCAAGGAAATAGATATTTCCAACATATTCATGAAGGAGATATTCATACTACATGGCACGCCTAAGGAAATTTACTTCAAAATTTTGGAAATCCTTGATGATTGTTCTAGAGACCAAATTATTGTTTAGCACAACCTATCATCCTCAAACCAATGGACAGATGAAAAGAGTGAACCAAATATTATAAGACATGCTAAGGATGCATGTAATGCATCAACCTAAAAAGTGGGAATATTACCTGCCACTGGTGGAATTTTCCTACAACAATGGCTACCAAGAATCATCGAAGATGAGTCCTTTCGAGGTCCTCTATGGTAGGCCATGAAGTACTCCAATCATTTGGAGTAATCCTGTGAACAGAATTATGATTGGACCCGACATTTTGAAAGAAATGGAACAATAAGTGATTGAGATAAAGTGAAATCTGAAAATAGCTCAGAATAGACAGAAACGTTATGCCAACAGAAAGAGAACCCCCAGATAATTCAATACGGGAGACCACATCTATCTCAGAATTAGGCCCAGGAAGAGTTCCTTGAGGATGGGAGCCTGTTCCAAGTTGGCACATCAGTATTGTGGACCCTTTGAAGTCTTAAATCGAGTGGGATTGATAGCCTATAGAATAACACTACCTCCCACAGTAAAGGAACATAATGTTTTCCATGTTTCCTTATTGAATAAATATATACATGATGTTAATCATATAATTGATTGGTCTTTGATCTAGGTGGAACCAGAGGGATATTTCCTGCCAGAACCCCAATGCATACTAGATAGGAAAGAAACCTCACTCAGGATCAGAGATTGAATCTCAAAGAATCATGACCTAAGATCAGGGGTGGCCAGTGATAAATCCATTGGGAGTGAATGAGCCTATGGTTGGGCGGAAACGAGGATCCCTCTCAACAGTCGCATCATGCCTTTTGGTTTTGATAAGTCTTTTATGCCATGTATTTTGAATTGAACATCATGGATACATGTTGATGTTTATATGCCCATAAATGGTTTCTGTGTGGAATGATTGCCTGGTGTTTTAGATTGGAAGTAATGGATGCATGTTTATACTTATATGCCATAGTTGGTTTCTATATAAAATGATTAAGTCCGGAGCATGAGTCTGTTCCACTGAGAATCGTCCCATCTGCTTGATTCTCGTGATGTTCTAATTTAATTCCCTGAAAGAACCTTCCCCGGGGAATTGCATCATATCTCAGACTCTGAGTAAGCTCCTTGGTATGTCTACTACTATGGTAAACCCATGAATTTACCTTGCCCTAGTGTCATAGCTCCTAACTCGGTGAGTTAGGAAGGCACTTCATTCAGGTCAGTAGCCTAGGGACTTTGAAATGCACCCAAGCCCTTATCCAGAAACTCGACTAAGTGTAGGGATAATTTCCCCAAGAATCATCTAAAGGTCCAGGTGACCTGGGTCTAGGAATCCTGTTCAAGAAGGAGTTAGTTTTCGAAGGTTTCGGAGCCGTAGAATCTCGAAGCTATGAGAGGTTGAATTTCGTTGCCCAAGTTCAAAAAGGATAGTGAGTTCAAATAATGAAAGGGAACATCCTTTCGTTTGGGAGACGAATGGATGAGATCCTTTGGGAAGGATATGAGGTTTGTCATGACCATTATATTTGAAGAGGGAAAACAGGCGTTAACGCCTCGACTCCTTTAGTCTTCACAAGTAGTGATGAAATCTGCACCGTAGATCCAAGAATCTATCGAGACCCTCCTTGACCGTCCATTGTAAGAAGACACATGGTGAGAGATCAGCATTTCTCTAACTCGCTACTAAAAGAAGTCAAAGGGTAGAGTTTTGTGAAATCACGAGACCCGAACTCGCGATTTGATCTTAATCGTCCGATCACTGGAGACCCATGACCATTGATCTGGGTGAGGGGCTATCAGGAGTTCGGGGATCAGGCTTTCGAAATATAGGCATTGGGTTGTGTTCCAAATTTGCAAAACGCGAAGTCCTGATGAGTTCAAAGAATAAGCCCCAAGTAATGGAGACCGTTCATATGGGTGGAATATTAAGGGAGGAGCTAATGGAGATCAATATTTTGGGGAAACATGAGTCAAGATTGAATCGCATGCAGAAGTCCCAAAGTCCCGAAATGTGAAATGCCTTTTTATAGGCATGCGGTCACAACCTGTGGTCGCATAGGTGAAGCTTGCTCCTTGTGAATGTTCACGCTGGTGGAGTTTCAATAGGGCATGTGGATCAAATAGAGGGATTTCATCAGGAAATCAAAGAGCTAATCTGGCTCGTGAACGAGAAATTTTATTTAGTTCTCACACAAAGCATGGGGGTGTTACACATTGACAGTTTGAGGAGGTTTTTGTCTCCACTAGGTTGGTTCCTACATATTTCTTAGTTAGTTCACAACTAAGGAGATTGGGGTCTCTTGCAGGTTGGTGCCTACAAACATGGAAGTTGTAGGTTGGTTCCTACAGACATTGTTGAGTTGGTGCTCAACTAAGGGAATTGATGTCTCATGCATGTTTTTTCTTGCAAATATTGAAGTTGCAAAGATTGGTGTCTCCTGCATATTGGTACCGACAAATATTGAAGTTGTAGAGATTGGTGTCTCCTGCAAGCCGGTTCCTACATGATATTATAAACACAATTTTTTTGGTTTTCTCCCATTTGGGTTTCCATGTTAAATATTTGTGTACTATTAATTGTATGGTTATATATATTTATCATTAACTTCTTATGGATACTAAAGTAATAAATTGATAAATATTGTAAGAAAACAAAAAAATCCCTATACTGATTCACCACCTCCCTCTCATTATAAGTAAGTGTTCTAATAATTGGCATCATAGTGGTTCCTTCAGGAACAATATAACCATTGGAAGGTGAATCCCTATAGCACACATGGATAGACAAGAATGTTTTTCTACAAATAGAGCTCTAACATTTGATGGATCCAACTATGCATTTTGGAGCACAAGAATGAAACATTATTTTATGGAACTTGGTTTTGATGTTTGGAGTACAGTTAAGAACAGTTACACAGATCCAACAATTCCACATGTAGATACAGCTGGAAAGAAGCTCAATAACAATAAATCTCAGGCCATTGGTGCAATTATGAATAGTCTGGAAGATTCAACATTTGTTAAATTGATGCATTGTCATTCAGCAAAAGAGATGTGGGACAAGTTACAGAAAATATATGAAGGGGATGACAAGGTCAAGAAGGAAAAATTACAAACCCATAGAGGACAATTTGAGACCCTTAAGATGAATGAAAAAGAAAATATTGTAGCTTATTTTCTTCATGAAGATGATATTGTAAACCCTATCAGAGGATTGGGTGAAGAGGTTAAAGAAACCATCATTGTGCAAAAATTTCTTAGGTCACTTCCCTCAAGATTCAATCCAAAGATATATTCCATTGAAGAAATACATGACCTTGACAATATGATAATGGATGAGTTACATGGAATCCTCACTACATATGAGATGAGGATAGAACATGATAAGACAACAAAGACATCAAGGAAGGAATAATCCTTCAAGGAATAAAAGAATATAAAGATAGAACAATACAAAATGAATGACAACTCAGATAGTGAATCAAATGTTGAAGTTTCTAACTTTGTTAGAAAACTCAAGAGAGGATCAAGGAAATACAAAGGTAAGATTCCCTTTAAATGTTTTAATTGTGAAGAAGTAAGACACTTTACTGATGAATGTACTTATGCAAAGAGTAGAAATAGAAATGAAAAAGAAGATTCTAGTTTCAAAAATTACAAGACGAACGAGACTGAAAAGAGGATGAACTTATACAAGCAAAAGAACAATCTATATACTAATGAGGAAAACAAGTCTTCATATGAAAGTGATAGTGAAACAGAAGAGACTCTCTTTATTGGTCCAAAAACACATATAGATGTCTTAGAAAATAGATAGACATATTCAACAGAAGAAGACAATCTTGAGATTGATGCAGAAGTAGATCTTGAAGAAAAAATTATTAGTGCCTTATAATAAATAGATAGAATCAAAGAAAATAATAGAAAGAAGAAAAATGAATTGCATAATATGAAGAGGAGGAACATGATCTTGAAGAAACAAAGAATATAGTTATCATCTTGAAGACTCAATTAGAAGAGGAAAAGAGGATAGAAAAAGTGGTGAGAAGTTAGTTGAAAGAAAAGGAAGAAAATTGTGAGAAGCTAAAGGATTAAATCATTTCCTTAAGAAACAAACTAGATAAACAAAAATGATCATTTAAATAGAAGCTTGAATTTTTGAAAGAGTACAAAAATATTAGATAATATTCTCATTCATCAAAGATCACCAATTATCAATACAAGTCTTGGTTATGACAAAGATCAGAACACCCTTGAACAATATGCAAGACCTAAGTCTTCAGAAAACAAAATTGAAGGCATGAAAGCTATGAAAACGTTCTTAAAGGTTCCAACCACAGTGGAGATAACATCTAGGAAATAAATCATAACCAACAAGAGACTAATTTTTCATTCAAGAAATATAAGGATAAGTTTAGAAGAGTTGCTCCATCAAGAAGATCGTTCACAACCAGGTATCAATTTGTTTTTCTTGATTATTGTGTTTCTTGCAAAACTTTTGGTCATAAGGAAATAGATTGCAGAGCTTATGTAAGAAATGATTATATGAGAAATAGAAGTAGAATCTCTCACTAGAATTACAAGGATGATCATATGAACAACAAGACTAGAGGCTTTCATAGGCTTACTGATAGAAACTACAACCTATTTTCTCCCCTACATTACAATGTTGAATGTTACAAATGCAATAACTATGGACGCATAGCATGAGACTATAGAAGAAACATAATGAAATTTTCTAGACAAGAATATACAAAGGTGTGGAAGAGAAAACAAGAAAAATAAAATAAGGAAGAATGTGAATTATCTTAGTATGCAAAAAAAAAGAACATAATACCATCACCAAACAAAAGAAAGAAGCTACACAAGTTGGAAGAAGAAACAACAAGAAGAAGAAAATACATCCATGCTAATGCACATTGTACGCCTAGCACAAAATCGATGCTCAGGTCACGTAACCAGTGGACCAAATTTTGTGAATGGTGTGACTAGGAAAATGGTTTCATGTAGAGATGAAGTTGTTTCTCTTGATGCAATCAGTCCAAGGAAGTAAATCAACATCCTGAATATATATCTGAGGATAAATTGATAAGAGAGGAAGAATAAATTGACAGACCTAAAGATAAGGAGACTCTTTTGAAAACGATGGTACATGTAGGAGAAGACCGTGAAATTGACAGTAAAGTTGTTTTGAAAGAAAAGGAACTAGTATTGAATGACGTAAGAGGAATGTTGATAAAAGAAAGAAGATAGTGATTGCAACTAGTTTAAGAAATCACAAAAGCATATGAAAAATATATCATTCAAGCATCCAAAGCTAATCAACCAAGTAAAGAAGCCAGAAAACTTGAAGTAATCCATGAAGACTCATTCAAATAATAAACAACCTTTAATGTCCTATTATACAAGTATTTTGAAGGGTCCTATAGCTGATAATGTTTAGAGGAGATATTATAGATTGATGGGGTTTATGAACAACATTATGGAATCTCTATACAAATAAAGTGAAGAAGATGAATCCCTTGAAGAATTTGCTATGAGTATCTATAAAAAAATAGATATTGATGCTTCTTACAAAAATGAATTAGTATGATGATAATCTAAAATTAGAAGATCTTGTAGAAGCTATGAAGGCATACAAAAAATTGAAGAATCGAGGAACATTGATATGTGATCATTTGTATATGGAAAAAAATAAAAAAATGAAAGGTAGGATTCAAAATTATAAAGAATTTATCAGGAAAACATAAATCCATGACTCCTTTGGTTATGTACTTCAATTGATTGGAAGAAAAGGATAGTTGAGAGATAAAGATGCAATGTTGATACCTAAATATGTTAATATAATCCATTGGAGTTTGTTGTATGAAGTTATTTTTTACTCTGATGAAGATATTATTACCAAAAGGAGCTTGCAGATAAAGAACAAGAATGTTCATGGAGAAGTACAAGCTCAGGTGAGCTGCAGAAAGAGAGAACGATGTTGGTTGCAAATAAGAAAATTAAGAGTACGGTGTAAGGGGGAGAATATCCCTTTCCCATTGATGTTAAAGGGGGAGAGTACAAACAAAGGGGAATATTTTCGTAAAGAAAGTCATGTAGGAAGCAGTCAACTTAGATGAGATCAACATTGTGTAGACTAAAGGAACAACAAAATGACTACGTGTTTCCATCAATGACATACCAAGATGACTAAGTGTTGCCATCAATGACAAAGGGGGATATTGTTGGAAATTGTGTTGTCATTATGGAAAATTTAGACATGACTATGACAATCATGGATTTCATTGATATCACAGGAAAGGGGAGACTGATTGTTGTCAATGATGGGGAGAGACTATGAATGTCTTTGAAAATTGATGATATTTTTTGTATTCAATTTTCATTGACGTAAAGAAGAATACCAAAGAATTCATACTAGACAGAGAAAGTAGAAAGTGCCCCTGTGCACTGATGAGCCTCTCTGATGACTATGTGTTGTTGAATTTCTTCAAGTTTTCTTTTCTTACCCCAAATATGAAGTGATTGTGTGAGAATAAGACATATTGAATTCTTGTTACATAGAATTAAAGAAGAGTGGTGGTTGGACCTAATCGAGGAACAACAAGAAATTTGAGAGCACAGAGGAAGCCTAGGAATGTATCAAGTTTGGAAAAAGAGGTTTTGATTCTAGTAAACTAGATCAAAGAAAGAAGAGATAAGTGACTTATCCCACATTCATAAGGAGAATCAATTTCGAAAGATTTATATTATAAAAGCGAAGTCACATAGTTCAAATGTGAACGGTGAGCTATGAAACCTTGCATGAAAAGTTACCTTTTGGCCATGGGGCCCTGCATACTGGATCAAGATATCAGAGTACAAATGTAGCATTGGAGTACTGAGTTCCTGGTGGGCCAATACCTTGGTGGCCCAGTGTGTCGGTGGTCTAATATAGGCATATCGAATATCAATAGAGAGGAACATCATTATAGCATTGAATTATGAATGTGTTGGTACGTCGATGTACACATCAATTCCATGATAGTAACCACATGTCTTGTGCCACATCAGTAGGTATATCAGATTAGAGAAAATGGTGAAAATGTTGTGGTAAGAGACCCTAGTGGGCCGATCACCTGATGGTCTGGTGCCCCAATGATCTGATATCAACATATTAGATATCGGGAAATTAGGAGAAAGTAGAGTGTAAGTGTAGTAAATGTATTTCAGGCCTGATGAACCGATACTTGGTGGGATATCTCGATGCCACATCAGTGCCACGTGCCATGCTAAATCAGTGCCACAGATGCAGAGGGAGTCCATGTCAAATCCATGAAAACTCCATAACAGATCCATGAAAGTTGTCAGGATAGTGACACATGTCAAGTGTTGAATCGACATGGTTTATGAAAAATCTCACGTATCAGGAAAATACTATGCCATATCATATCACATATCAGATATCGGGGAGAAATATTGAAGTTGCATGGTTGAATTTTTTGGGGCCCGATGGCCCAATAAGCCAGTGGGGGATGAAACATGGATGGAAAGGTTCCATACCAGCATGGAGTTGAATGATCTTGAAGCTCTCAAAGACCTGGTGGGCCAATGGCTCAGTGAGGTTGGTTTCCAACCGATAACCCAGTAGCATATCAAATAAGGAAAAGTAAGTTGTGGGTGCATAGTTAAAGACTGGGGGCCCGTTAGTGTGGTACCTTGGTGATCCCGATATCTTGGGAACACATTAAAAATAGATGGATAAAATTGAATCACGGTCCATATCGGAAAAATTTTGAGTGTCAAGGTCATGTTGAGTGTTCTAGTGGCTAGCAATAAAAAATCTATGGTTGACATTTAATCCAAGGACTGATCAGACGATTGTTGTGCATTTTGGTTGCATGGTGTGTTTTAGTGGAAGTTGACCAGATCAATGGTCAATATTTGATCCAAGACATATCCAAAGGATATTTAGAGATAAAGGCCAATGAATAGATCGTGTGCGTAACTGGAAGGAAATCATGACCCGTTTCATGAAGGTGTTTCAAGGAATTGTTGCAACCCATTTTTGAGAAAGATTCCACAGTATTTAGAGACAACCCCATAAGCTTTATTTTTTTATGTGGAAAAATCCATGAAAACATGGAGTATATAAATAGTGATGCCACGAGTGGAGGTGAATCATGTGTATGTGAATTTTGGAAGAGATGAAGAGGATTTGAGGTTTAAGTATGTGAGAGTGAGAAGGTTGAGGCTCAAAGGTTTTCGAGTGGAAAAAAATGAAAGGAGGAAGAACGTAATTGTATAAGGGTGGTTGGGAGGTACAAGGTCTAAGGAAATTTTGAAATCAAGCATTTTGTGAATTGAAGGAAAATTTTGTGACAATAGAGACAGAGAAACAAATCTGTGCAGGTGAAGGCTTGAAGTAAAGATACAATTGGTGTTTCCAGTAGATTGGTGTTGACATCTTGCTAAGTTGATGCTCAACTGAGTAGATTGATGCCTCCTACCAGTTGGTGCATGCAAACACTGCAGTTGTAAGTTGGTGTGTACAGGAATTTCTAAGTTGGTGCTTAGATAAGGGGATTGGTAATCCGAAAAATCCTTAGATGTTGATAATTTTAAGTACACATAAACATCTACTTGATCTTTGAAATAAAATGATCACTTGATGATTTTGAAATTACATGTGAAATACTTATCTAGACAATTCCACTTTAATGATAAATTACTTGTGAATAAATGAACTTGAAATGAGCAACAATAATATAATCATATACACAAGTTGGAGAAAATGGGGTTCACCCAAATTGGGCTACCTCTCTAAGTCCACTTCCAATAGAGACTTCCTTTATTAATTCTCAAATGATTGTGTTTTAGAATGACATTTTTACATGTTTCTCAAATGTAGAAACAAAGTACGTTGTTGGATTCCTTGTGAAAATTCATGCAAAAATGATATAAAATACTTAAAATTCCATCAACGTGACCCTCATCACGCTTTACGATGTAGACTTGTATGCCTAACACTCTTGAAACATTTTACAAGAGTAAATTATATGCATAAATGGTGTGTGTATAGCCTTGGGTGCATAGAAATTAAATAGGCACCCCTCTAACCTTTTTCCCAAAATTTGTGGAGTAATTAAATACAAGTTCGTTGTTTTATTAACCAAATCGGAATTCCTTGCAACCCCTTATCTATATTTAGGCTAATAGCTATAACAAACTAAGAGTAACGAATAGTTGGTTAGGGTAGGTTGGATAAGTCTTTGCAATGGTTGGTGAGTTCTATTCCAACCAATTATGAATCGTTTTGGTTATTTGTTATATATATACTATATATATATATATATATATATATATATATATATATATATAGATATAGATATAGATATAGATATATATATATAACCTCCACGCGATTTCCTTTGGTGCGTTGTCATATGGTTATAACAATATAATATCCACACATTTCTTTGTGCTATTCATATGGTTATAACAATATAATATATTGTTACAATATAACACATGTTTATATACTCCCACAATTTAAATGTGTGTTAAGCCCCATCTACAATAGTGTGTCGGTTGCATGGTTGTTAACATGATCAATGGCTAAGGGTCGAGGGCTTAGGTCCTCATCCCTTTAGCCACCCATTTGAAATCTTATATTAAATATTATATATATATATATATATATATATATATATATATATATATATATATATATATTGTTTGTCATATGAATAACAAGAATTGTCGTGTGGCTTGTCGGTATGAAGGGATATGTGAAGGATTTGGGAGGTCATGCAATCGAACTCTGCTAGTGAAAAAAATTTACACAACTGCACCAATATTGGCCAATGAGGGGTAGCCACATGGCACTCTCTCATTGGATCAATCCTTCCACTTGTCATCATGCAACTGGACCAATTTGCATCTTGTAATTGGATTGTACCTTTACTATTAAACTACCAATTAGATGCCATGTGTCACCCCTATAGTGGTGCCACGTGTCACCTTCATATTTTCCCTGTATTTTGACATTTGACCATGTTTGACTGGAACTTTGACCGCTTATAACTTTCTCATATGAAATATTTTTGGTGATCTGTTTGCACTGTTGGAAAGATGAAGACAATCTCTACGCATTAATGGCGTTTTAGAGAGATTTCAGGACACTTTAGTTTTGATCATTTCTTAACCATTCTGGACCTCTGTGGATGTTCCATATCTTTCTAGACCTCTATGATCATTCTCGGATCCTCCTGGATCATTCCTCCCCATTGGAATACTTTTGGACCACCAAATGTTTATTAAACAACTAGGTGAGGGTAGAGTTCCCTCACCCTTCCCATCTCCATCCATTTGTCTTTACTTGGTTTTACCCCTTTAAGAACAACTCGAAGATATTCCATATCACCTTGTTGTGAAGTTATAATCCTTCTATCGAGAATGACATATTCCTGTATCTCGTCCAAATATTCTGTAGAAAAATCATCAACTACTGGAACCTAAATACTTTCATATTCATCCATAATCATAGGAGGATCATAAATATTCAAATTCTCAACATTTACCACTAAATACATTTTCATGTAGGTTGGTAGATATAAATGAAAGGAATTAGTACAAATATTCTCTAATATATTGAATGGACCATATAATATTGGACTTATCTTTTTACCTTCACCTTTCATTTTGTCCTTGTTGATATGCAACCATACTTGACCACTGACTTCAAATTGATGATCAACCCAATGTTTACCGTGCCTTGCCTTATAATTGGATTTTATCTTCTCCATTTTTTCTTGTACTTCTTGATGTACTTTTTGAATCTTTTGAATGCACCTTTTATATGTATCTATATCATCCTATACATCTTCTTGATTTGACTCGCAAAAAACAAATTCCATAGGTGATTTAGGAAAGTAACCCAAACATACTTCAAAAGGATTTTTTTGAGTAGACGAATGCATGGCATGATTATAGGCATGTTGGATATAAGGAAAATGTTCATCCCATAATTTAGTATGCTTTCTATAGTATCATCAAAGTATGTGTGCCACTATTCTGTTCATTATATTTTTCTATCCATCTGTCTGTGGATGAAAAATCATTCTCTTGTTCAACTTAGTGTCCATTAGCTCCCATAAATGAGACCAAATATTAACCAAAAAGTGAGAGTCTCGATCTAATATTATAAATGTAGGAAGTCCAAAATGAACCCATACATTTGTAAAGAACATCTTTGTTATATGTTCATTTGTGACCTATTTCCTACATGGCATTAGAATACACATCTTGTTGAATCTGTCCACCACAACATACAGATAATCATGACCCATATTGGACATTAGAAAACCGCCTACAAAGTCCATGGAGATACTTTCCCATGGTTTTGAGGGTACAGAAAGTGGTGTATATAACCCCATTTGTTTGTTTCTAGGATTACTTGTGGAACACATGACACACCCTTTGATATACTTGGAAACTATCATGTTCATCTGAGGCCAATAACAATACCTTTCTAATTGCGCAATTGTCTTACCAACCCTGAAATGACCACAGATGATAGATGTATGAGATTCTTTGATTACATTGACCCTTTCATCTCTTGGTATACATAATTTTTCAAGATGATATAATAAAATTTTATGCATATAATAGTCTGATTGATGATTGTTGTGAGTTAATGCATCATATACTTCTTTAAAATCATCATTCCTAGAATATTGTTCTACATAATTTTCATGTGATAAATAGTTATACCTGAGTACTGTAGAGTCATTAATAAATGTTCTTGATAGCATGTATGCAATTTTTTTATGAATATCCTTCTTATACTTGATTACTAGATGAAATTGTTGTAGAAAACCCATCCACCTGAAGTGTCGTGATTGTTGTAGCTTGGTTTGTGATTACAAATATTGCAATGGTTGATGATATGTATGAATGATTGTCTCCCTTCCCATTAAGTAATGTTTCCATTTCTTTACACTTTGTACCAATGGATACAGTTTATTATCATATGTTGGATAGTTAATCACAACTTGAGTGAAAGTCTCATAATGATAACATATAGGTTTACATCGTTGCATCAAGACTGCGCTCATGGAATATCTGCATGCATCGGTTTGAATTTCAAATGGTTGTTGTACATCTAGAAATGTCAAAATTGGTGCGATGTTTATATTTTCCTTCAATGTATCCAAGGGTTTTTGTTTCTTGCATCCCCATTGAAAGACTTGTTTAGCACTCTTTAATGCATGTATAGGTGTCGCTATGTATGAGAAATTAGCAATGAATTACCTCCAATACTGTACTTCTCCTAAGAAGCTATTGACTTCGGTGGAATTATTTGTCTTGGGCCATTTCACAATGAATTCTACTTTTTGCAGGATCTTTTTTTCACTGACCATTCTCTACAATGTAACCCTAATATACCAAAGAATTTTTTCCAAATTCACACGTAGACATTTTGACATACAATTTATCCTTCTCCAAAAGTTCAAAATATTTCATGGCATGCATTAGATGATCTTCCCATGTTCGACTAGAGATAAATATGTCATCTAAATAAACAATAACAAAATCATTTATCTAGGGTATGAACACATCATTCATCATTCTCATAAAAATTTCTAGTGCAATACATAACCCAAATGGCATAACCAACCATTCGGACAAACCTTGTTTGGTATTGAAAGAAGTCTTCCATATGTCACCTTCTGCAATTTTGATCTGATGGTAACCATTTCTCAAGTCCAATTTAGTGAAATACACAAAATTCTTTAACTGATCTAATAGGTCATTTATTATTTGAAGAGGATAATAGTTTGTTATCGTAATCTTGTTTAGGGATAGAAAATAAATATAAATCCTCCATGTGTCATCTTTATTTGGAACTAATACAATAGGAGAACGACATGAAGAGGATCTTGCTCTGATGATTTCTTTATTGAGCAACTCCTGAACTTGATTTTTTATCTCTTCATTCTCGATCATTGATGACCTGTACATTTCAATTTTTGAAAGAGGAGCATATTTCTACAAATATATTCCATGTTCAACCTCTCTTTCAGGAGGAAACCCTGTAGGTTCCTAAAACAACTTATCATAATTATATATGATGTTGATCAATTCATGCTTATGATTTGGATCACAACCTTATAAAGCATCTCTTATATCTTCTTATTTTTGTTTCACTGTCATGAGAATAAAATATTCACTTGCACTCATGAGTATCTTCATTTATCCTATTCTCACTAAAGAAACATTAGTTTTGATGCGATGAGCTTTGAAAATGTATTCAATCCCATCCTTAAGAAGGTGATATTTGTTTTCTTCTCAATAGAACACAACCTTCATGTCAAATGGATATGGACTACCCAAGAAAATGTCACAAATGTCAATGGGAAACAAATCTAACTCAACCTCATCAAAGAACTTAGTTGTAATTGAAAATCTGATCTTACTGCTTTGTTACCTACAACATAGCATCGTCACACACCCAACCTAATGGATATGGATTTTGTGAGGTGTTGTGTTTAATCCTAGATTCTTAAAAATTTCTTAATATATTAAATTAACTTGAGATCCACTGTCAAATAAAGTATCTACCTTTGTATGCTTGACTATAACTCTCACATGAAAAATATCGCTCCTTTTCTTTTGATCAATATCACTTTCTTTCTTGGTCGATTGAACTAAAGAATTTGATTTGATAGCTGATATATCTTTGCTTCCTATGGCCATGATCTTGGATTCATCTCTAGAATCTAACCCTAGATCTTGATGAGATAATGCAAAAATTTGTTGCTTCCCTTTATCCTTGGATTTCTTCGGTCGTAATTTTGGATGCAGCTTCCAAAACTATGATTCCTCATGTCCCTTTATTTTACAATGGGAATATGTAGCACTTCCCTCAGCTTGTTTCACTATGGCTGATTTCTTACTCTTCCATTTACCTTTTGGTTTCTTTTCGAACTTGAATGGCTTCTTATCTTTGCTCACATGCTTACCCTTACTAGCCTCTATATGTGTAGCTTGTACTAACACCTTATCAATGCTAGTAGCAATAAACATTAGAATAGTGTGATGAAGATATGAGTTCATGCCACTAGTGTACTTTAGAAGAGTTTCATGAGTATACAATGAAATTCCTAGGGATAATTCCTTCTTTTTGTATTCATGTGTATATGCCTGAATATTGTGTCCTTTACCATGTCTCAAATACTGCCACTTGATCATTGTCATCTGCGTATGAGATAGTGGATAGAATTTTTTTCTGGTAGACTTAGTAAAATTATCCCAAGAAGAGATTACTTTACCCTTTTGAAATATATCAACTTGCATCTTACTATTCCACCATATGAAGACAGTGCCACTTAGTCAAAGAGAAACTAATTGTATCTTTGCAGACTCTTTCATAATTCTTTGAACCCTGCAATATACCTCTATTTGCTTGATCCAATTGTCTAATTTATCGGCATTCAATTCTCCATCTTAGGTTGGAAAATCGAACTTAAAATCCAATTTTAATAAAGGAATATTATGGTCAGTCTTCTTAGACTTCTTTTAATGAGAAGAATTTTTACTTGCTTCAGAAGAAACTTATGAGGAGTAGGAAGTGAAAGGGGGCTTGCTATAGCAAGTTTTTACTCACCCCATGCAACTTGCTTAGAAGGAATTCCCATTTCACTATGTAGACTTGAAGTCCCCTGTTTCACTTCCCAGATCCAAAAAAACATATTTTTCCACATATACGCACCCTACAAGTTAGAGAACATGTGTATACGAAGGTTGCACCATTACAGCCCGTGTATATTGGGTTTGGTTCTCAAAATTAAAAATTGTGTAGGGTTTCCATGTCACGTCACGAGATCCATGATCCTTGACCTTCCATATACTGGAAATGTTCTGAATCGGACCTTCAGTTTCATTTGAAGGCTATATATTGGTCCATTTCCAAACCATGGAAGAGGAGAGAATTCAAGTTTTGAGAGAAAAGCTATTCTGAAGAAATTTTCACTTCACATTGAGTCTTCATCCCTTTGTCCTTTAAAGTATGAACACATTGTTCAACCCCCAAGCTCTTCCCTCTTTGATGGAGAACCTCATTGTCTCTCTTATATGAGCTTATCTTTGGTGGAGCATTGAAGTGGTGGAGGCCCATCTAGAAGGGATTTATTTTCTCGGTTATGAGACGTGTCGATATGTATGTTTGTCACTTATACACTTGTGTTAATAATATTTTAATAGAAATGTTCTTTTCTCGTCCAATTGATATATTGCAAATATTTGAATTGTTATTCCATGGGCATATTTGTTATGAATGTTAATGGATTATGCTATTGTATGTGCTAACATTATATATTATCACCCTATTCTTTCGTATCTTGGTTGTTGATGACAAGTTGCAGGTATAAATATTTGAGTTGTGTGCTCAAAGATGGTCTTCATCGAATGTCTGAATGAGGTAAGATCTTTATCTTGTCTTGTTAGGATTTTCATTTACATAGAATAATTGGGATTAGAGTTTGATTTTGTAGTCATTTTGTCTATTGTCGTTTAGCCCATGCCATAGAGTGATTTTCCTTGTAACAGAATTGGCAACCATACTGGGGATTAAATCTTCTATTTTGGGGTTTGGAGTGTTTTTCTCCTTCAATTTCTCTTGGTTAGCCTGAGTTTACTTGTCGCTTGATTGCTTGACAGACTATTTTTACTTTTTATCTGAGTTTCTTGGCATTTTCCTTTCCCTAGTAGTGTTTTAATAAATATATGTGGTTTTTCTCTTGACAAACGCGTACATATGCAAGTTGTCCTTCTATAGGGTGCATACATACACGGTTTTTTATTAAACAATCATGTACATCAACATTTTAAGCTTGTTTTTTGAGTTTGTTGTTTTTTTGGTGAGTTTTGATGGTTGTTGAGTCTTCTTGGGTCTCTTTCCTAACTGTTGAGTGCTTGAAGAGTGATAGGAAACCTTTTTAGGGGTTGAATTTTGGGCAGGTTTTCTTTCTCATCATATTTTTCATTGGTTGTCCTTGCATCTTGGTCTAAGTGTTTAATTCTTAGTATCCTGCTTGGATTGTCTCTGTTTACTTGCAGTAGGGTCTATACATCAAGATTCTATTCATTCCTTGCATTTTCATTTCTTTATATTGAATATACAAAAATATACATTTTGCATTTTGGAATTTTCTCTTTGGGGTTTTTAGTATTGATCTTGACATATATGGAAAGATTGTGTCTTATTGAAACTACAGAGTTGAATTGAAAGTTGCATTTTTTAAAATTTTACCATCTTTTGAGGATTTAATATTAGGACTTAGCTTTATGTTTATATTCATTTCTTTAATATGTTGAGTCATAACATCATCAGTTTCACGACCACATCTTTTGAGTAAACAAATCCATTAAAAGTAACGATGGTTAATTAAAATTGATTAAAAACATTTCTATTTTTCAGAGTACACAAACAAGCATAGGATATAGGGCCTTGGAATAGGATTTTGTGAGTAAACTTCTCCATGGTTATTAAACTCAACATATGTGTCTGACCAGGGAGTGGTGAAATCCATTATGTAATTAGTGACTTTAGGATGTTCCACTCACACCAGAGTTAAGCATGAGGTCATGCAAAGTTACCTGCAGAGATATCCCTCTAATACCTTCTTAGCGTCAGAGATATTTCTGGGGATATATCCGTATTTGGGGGTCTTGCTAGTACCTTTACCTCCCTGAGAGGAAGTTCTTTCAAGATTTCGGGCTTTGTTACCCTGCCCATATGATGGACCTAAGTTACGACTGTTTTCCTACGCATTGGTTATATCATGGTGGCTTTAGTTGCTTGACATAGGTAGCCACATAGGTTACTTGCAGGGGTTATTTTGTAGGTACCCTGAGTTAGATAAGGGTCAGACAACACACAACCTTTATGGAGGATTACCTCTCTGGGGGGATCTGAACGACTGTGTTGTTAAGCCTATGAGGTCTCTTATAACTAATTATTATACCTTCGATATTTTGAAGGGAGTCTCAGGATCCTCTTGGGTGAGGCATACCTACTCTAGTCAGGGATGCGCATTTCCAACTATTATATCATGTTTGTGTGCATTGGAATTTTTTCTTTTTTATGGTGTTCTCTCTAATTATTATTTGGCCTTATTATTTGCATCATGAGTTTTAATTGCTATGTTTAGTGGAGCCCCCATGACTCCCTCAGTTAGCGTTACTCATCCCTTGGTATTTTCTCATTCCATGAGGAAAAATCCTTTTTTATTTCCAAGTGGTATGTTGGATCATGATACTCATCCAATACCTTGGGCATCTAATCATTTTTCTCTTGGTATGTCAAACATGTCTTCGCACTTTCTATCCTCTATCTCATCTTCTTCTGTGAATCCTAGTTTTGCTTATGGGGGAAGGATGCCTCCTTTTTATCCCTTTTCATTTGGTGGGATTCATATCCCTTAACCAACTCTTACGGTAGGAGGTTGGAATATTCCTTCCTATGAATCCAATCGTAGCTTCACTTTTCCAGGAGCAAGTGCTCAAATGGGCAGTCATTCTACTTATTACATCTCGTCCATCTATCCTTGTTCTTCTATGCTAGTTCCTACAAACTCTTTTACCATGGAATACCTATGTTTGTCCTCTAGTGTTTCATCCCGGGGGAGTCATTTTTATAGTATGGGAAACCCCCTTTACGAAGTTACTTCATCTGGGGGAAACATATATCCTTACCTGAGTAACCCTTTTCATGTCGCTTTCTCTTCGTAAGCCGATTCCTTGGTGACGATACCTTAAAATCCTTTATGAATAAGTTTGGAGGAGGATAATATCATGTCAGATAGGGCCATGGTGTATACCAAAACCCTTCCTGGCCCGCAATTTCTCAAAATCAGTTTTTCCCAAAACCTTGGTCTCAAATGCTGCAACCAGCCACTGCAAGTCATCCTAGAATAACAAGTCCAATCACTATGATTCATATTGGCATTGTATCACCAACCCCTACCAGTTATGTTGGAGATAGCTAAAAATCCTCTGTAAGTTATTTTGAAGACATGCAACCAGCCACTACAAGTCATGTTGGGTGCACAACTCTAATCATTGCTAGTCACACTACACAAACATCACCAACCTCTGCTAGTCATGTTGGGGATTCATCACCAACCTCTGCTAGTCATGTTTGGGATTCATCAACAACCTCTGCAAGTCATGTTGAAGATCTTCTACTAGCCTCTACAAGTCATGTTGGGAGCATGTCACCATCCATTGTAAGTGATGTTGGGGGCATTCATTCGATTGAGAAGCCTAGACATATAGGGTGTAAACCCAAGTTCCTTCGTAGAATTTGTAAAGGAGATCATCTAACTCATATGTTACTTGATACTACCGTGGTATAAGAAATGCAGTCCTTGTCTGATATCCCTTCGGGTTCTGAGTAGTCTTTGGTTTCCCAACATTCTAATCCTTCTTCGGTTGATATAATGGTCATGTCGATGCAATATTTGGTTGATCCCACTCTTCTTTTGGGGGTTTATGCGTCTCTTGACCATATTTCCTCGCATCCTGTTCAACCGGCGGTCATGTTGATACAATATTCGGCCAGTACCACTATTGTTTTTGGGAGTGATGCATCTCTAGACCATGTTGTCTCACATCCTATTCAACCAACGGTTGAATAAGTGGTCATGTTGAAGAAATATTCGGCCTATCCCACTCTTCTCCTAGAGAGTGACAAGTGTAAGGAAGTGACATTGTCGATGCAATATTTGGTCAATCCCACTCTTCTTTTGGAGGGTGATGCGTCCTTCGACCATGTCCTTAAAGTTTATAGTCTTGTACCTTCTGAACAAGAGAGAATTCCACTCTCTTTGAGTACACTCCCTCCAAGTCCTAATTTTTTTTCCTTTGATTAAAATGATCTTGTAGAGCCTAGACTTCCTTTTTCCACACCCTTCCAGATAAGGGGCATTCTTTGATATATTGTAGATAAGGTAACCTCTACAAGTATTTTATTGTCCTCGACTTGGAAAGATTTGGGTTTTCTCAAGCTTGTGTCAGTTTTCTGTGAGTTGTTGACTTTAGACAGAAGTCTTTCATGGGAACCCTGGCCTCCCCCATGATATGTTGCTTAGAAAAACATTCTCGAGTCTTATTTAAGCTCTTTTCCAACTCTCTAAAAAGTGAAAATGTTGTCGACTAAACTTGTCTCTTTCACACTCGTTAAATGGGTTTGAAAGGATGTCTATTTGGTGTAAGTTTAACCCTTTTTCGGACCAAGTAGACTAATCTCAAAAAATGAATACTCTAGTTACCATTGGCTAGAAGAGTTCTTTTGGGTATTTTTTTATAATTTTTCGGGCCTAGGGGACTAAAGTTACGAAAAAGGACATTCTTTGGAGTTAAGTTGTGATTTCATTTCATCCTCTTTGCACATTGAGTCTATTTTTAGTTCATGCTTTCTTGTTACAATCCTATTACCTCAGCAATTTTCATCACCAACCAAGAAGATCCTTTTTTATATCCTTTTCATCTTGACACCCTGTACTCTAAGAGGAAACATTCCCCCTAGTGTCCACATCCTGCATGCACCTCGTTTCATTGAGTATAGGTGTATTCCACTATTGGAACTAGATCCTTACTCGTGACGCTCGTTTCCTCCGTTGTATCATAGCATTCATTTGTCTATGAAAAAAAAAAATACATATGAGCGAGAAAAAAATATTATCTCATATTGGCAGCAGTCGTGTCACCTTTGAACAGAGAACAAAATTTTGAGTCCACTTGTCATCCAAGGTTTGGGTTTAGCATGCACTTAGGAATATTATCTCATTACTTAGAGTTTACTCCTCCAAATGGTTACTCTTCTAGTCCCTATGGAGAGTTTGATTGGTGCCTCCTACATCACAAAGTTTCATTATCAAGTCTATCATTCTGGATTCCTCCATATGTCTCATGCTCTTGTTCAAAATATGTTTATAAGACTATGTTGGCCATTTCTAAAAACTATTGACATTGCATGTTGGCCATACCCTCAGTGTGTCTCATAGTTACATGCAGTTGTATTCCTACCATGCACTCTGGTCCTACTTTCATTATGGGTAGGTAACCTTGAAGCTAGCAATCGATATCTCCTCATTAGTCGCTAACTGGGGGGTTTCCCTTGTGTTCGATGGAAATAAATCTATTCACACATTGGGATTCGTGTAGTGTCTTGGATGAAATTAGAATTATTGGTGGTTTCCTCTCCCTTTTCGGAAGTTTTCTTTATTGGATGCTATTCAGAGGGTCTTTTTTGTTCACTACTTGCATCTGGTGCATGCGAAAGACGCACAAGGTCGTTGGCTCGTGAACATCATCTTCATTTGAGTTCCTCCAAATCATCAACATATTTCTTTGTACCTCATGATGATGATGACAAATGACTTAATGCTCTCCTTTCAATGGGTCTCCTTCCGTCGACTTTAGCTCATCTATTCTGGAAACAAGGCCTAGATTCCTATGAGTACCTAGAGGATTTCAGTCATCAATGGCAGGTTCTCTCGCCATCAATGGTTGGGAATACATCAATGTCTCTTGATTGATGGATTCTTCAAGTGTTCGACCTCAACACCTTTATTCACACCTGTAAGAATGTACTCGGTGCCTTGATACCTACTTTCATTATCGGTAGGTTGTCTCGCATTTGTTAACAATATACATTAATGACTGGTAATCAAAAGAAGTCTCATTGTGTTCGACCTCAACTCCTCTATTCACATGATGTAGACTTGCACCTTAGGAAAATCGTGTAGAAGAATTGAAGACATCAGTTTATAGTAGCATCTTTCTTGAGTTGTTGTTATAATTCATTGGACCAGTACCTATATGACTTTCATGATCATGGGAGATCATATTGTACTCCATTGTATACATATATCTTCATATTGATTTTGAGACCAGTTTTCGTTGGGCCTTGTTCGTGACTATGACAGCCTATGGCATGTATCTACTTTGTATTTCCTATTCATGGCTATGAACAGTTGTTTGGTATATTTCCACATGGATCCGCAGTGTAATTCAAATTCACAGCCATGTGTACAAAGTCATTATGTATTTTAATATTCTCATGAGCAACTAGCTATTCCAGTTGAATCTCCATTACTCCAATTCTAGGAATTATAATGTATTTTGGCCATTTCAGATACTCCTCTGACCTTACACATTAGGAGGCATATGTTATAGAAAGTTTTTCCTCACCCCATTCAACTTGCTTAGAAGGTTTTTCCATTTCCCTATGCATAATTGAAGTCCTCTTTTGCACTTCCCATAGCCAAAAAATCATATTTTCCCACATATAAGTTCCCTACAAGTTAGAAATCATGTGTATATACATGTTGCACCACTACATCCCACCTACATCGGGTTTGGTGCTCAAAATTAAAAATTATGTCAGTTTTCCATGTCACGTCACAAGATTCATGATCCTTGACCTTCCATATAATGGAAACGTTCCAAATTGGCCCTTCAGTTCCATTTGAAGGCTATAAATTGGGCCATTTCCAAACCGTGAAAGAGGAGAGAATTCAACTTTTGAGATAAAAGCTACTCTAGAGAATTTTTCACTTCACATTGAGTCTACATCCCTTTGTCCTTTAAAGTCTGAACACATTGTTTATCCCCCGGGCTCTTCCCTCTTTGATGGAGAACCTCATTGTCTCTCTTATATGAACTTTCCTTTGGTGAATGATTGAAGTGGTAGAGGCCCAACTCGAAGGGATTTAGTTTCTTGGTTCTTAGACATTCCAACACAAAAGTTTATCAGTTATACAGTTTTGTTGATCATATTTTAATAGAAATACTATTTTCTCGTCCAATTGATATCTTGCAAATATTTGAATTTTTATTCCATGGGAGTATTTGTTATGAATGTTAATGGATCATGCTATTGTATGTGCTAACATTATATATTATCACCATAAGTTTTCATATTATGGTTGTTGAGGAAAAGTTGTAGGTATAAATATTTGAGTTGCGTTCTCAACGATGGTCTTCATCGAACATCCAGACGAGGTAGGATCTTTATCTTGTCTTGTTATAATTTTCATTTAAATAGAATAGTTGGGATTATAATTGATTTCTACAGTCATTCCATATTTTTTAGTTTACCCCATGCCATAGAGTGATTTTCCTCGTAAGAGGGCTCAGAAGGTCCACCACCTTCACCTCCTCCTTCTCCTTTTACCAAAGATTGTCCACTTATAGGATTTTGAATTGTCCTTTATAACTCATCTATTTCTTATTTTAATGATTGAATCATAGCTCTGATATCTTCATGGGTCATGGGATGATCTTCTTCTTTTATTGAAGCCATCTTATGTCATCAAAATATTTTTCCAATTTAGGACTTATAACTTGCAAGTTTTCCTTTACCAAGTTTTTGTTTGGCTCTTGTAAGAATCCACTTGAAAAATACTTGTCAACCCTACTATGATACCAACTTGATCTAAGAAAATCCTTAGATGTTGATAATTTTAAATATACATAAACATCTACTTGATCTTTGAAATAAAATGATCACTTGATGGTTTTGCAATTACATGTGAAATATTTATCTAGCCAATTCCACTTTAATCATAAATGAATTGTGAATAAATGAACTTGAAATGAACAACAATAATATAATCACATACACAATTTGGAGAAAACGGAGTTCACCGAAATTGGGCTATCTCTCTGGGTCTACTTCCAATAAGGAATTATTTTATTAATGCTCAAATGCTTGCATTTTACAATGACCTTTTTACATGTGACTCAAATGCATAAACAGAGTGCACCATTCGATTCCTGGCAAAAAATAGTGGAAAAATAATATAAAATACTTGAAATTTTGTCAAGGTGAACCCCGACATTCTTTACGGTGTGGCCTCGTACCCTTCTTACTCTTGACACATTTTACGAGACTAAAATATCTGCATAAATGGTGTGTGTACATCCTTGGGGTATGCACCATTAAATACAATTCCCCTCTAACCTTATTCCTGGAATTTGTGTCGTAATTAAATACAAGTTGGTTGGTTTATTAACCAAATATGAGTTTTGTGCAACCCCTTATCTATATTTAGGGTTATAGTTATAACCAACTATGAGTAACAAATAGTTGGCTAGATGAGGTTGAATAAGTCATTGCAATGGTTGGTGGGTTGTGGATTCTATTCCCACCAACCAATAATATTTTTGGTATGTTATCATATGGTTATAACAATATAATATGTTTTTATAATATAACACATGGTTATATACTCCTACACAAAATGTCTACTAATCCCCCTCCACAATAGGGCATTGGTTACATGGTTGTTAACATGACCAAGGTCCAAGGGTTGAGGGCTTAGGCCCTCAACCCTTTGGCCACCCATTTGAAACATTATATATATATATATATATATATATATATATATATATATATATATATATAATGTTGTCATAGAAATGATGGTATGCATGGCTTGTTGGTATGAATGGATATGTGAATACTTTGGTCGGTCATGCGGTCAAACCTCGATAGTGACAAAATTTTACACAATTGCACCAATATTGGCCAATGAGGTGTAGCATGTGGTGCTCTCTCATTGGCTCAATCCTTCCACTTGTCATGATGTGATTGGACCATGTTTCAGCCTGTAGTTCGATTGTACTTGCCTAGTCATCTGCCAATTAGGCATAGATGATTTTAGGGGAAAAAATTAGCTCATGAGTACAACAACGGTTTCAAAAAAATTTACTAGTACTAAAATGATTTAATTTAGAATTCATGGGATGAAAATTGTTTAAAATGGTAAAATTTATAAAACACCATAAATACTTTCATTGTCTTTTCCATACCATTAAAACAGGTGACATAGGGATTAGTAATATTCGCCAAGGTTTCACACCCTTAAAAATCGCCAAAAATTTATAAAAACTATATAAAATACTTAGAAATTTGAATATTTTTAAAAAAATATCGCCAAACATTTATAGTTGACATATGAAGGATTAGTAATATTCGCCAAGGTTTCTACATTTTAAAATAAATATTCATCCTTAAAATCATCCCTGCAATTAAGTGCCATGTATCACCCATATAGTGGTGCCACATGTCACATCCTTACTTTCCCTGCATTTTGACCTTTGACCAGGAATGTCGAGAACTTTGACCACTTATAAATCTTTCATATGAACTATATTTGACAAACTATTTGCATCGTCGAAAAGTTGACAATGAGCTCTATGAATTAATGGTGTTTTCAAGAGATTTTAGGACACTTGATTTTTGAGTATTTTTGAACCATTATGGACCTATCTGGACCTTCCAAATATGTCTAGACCTCTGTGATCAATCCCAGATCCTCCTGGATCAATTAGTGTCTCCTACAAGTTGGTTCATGTTATCGCATAAGTTATAGGTTGAGAAAATATTTACCAAACCACCAAATCACAACAACTTTGAGAGCACGTACCCATTGTCACCTTAGGCAGGTATTCCCGTCACTTTAGAGAAGTCAGAATCACCTCAAGTGGGGAATCCTGGTGACCCTGGGGAATGACATGGAAAGTGAAGAAATGAAAGAAATCCCCCCTATAGGTCAAGACAGAATATGGAGAAAGGCTTGAGAAATAATATTGGTGGTAGTTAATGGTTTCCAAGAGATAAGAACACCTGCAAAGAATGATATGCATGCCTGAGACACAAGAAAAATATGAGTATATGTATATAATGTTATGTAGAAAATCAAGTTAGGCTTGTTGTCCCTAATTGCAGAAGTAATCAATGATGTATATCAGTAAGAAACTGAGTGATAAATCTCCTAAACAATTGCTAAAACTCCAACAAATGATGCAAGAGATAAGCTACATAAACACTAGTAATACTCAAGTATGAAAGCATAATACTTTAGCAATGAAACAAATATGTAATAAAGAGTGTTTTCAGAGATATTTTGCAGCCTTATGGCTGTAGAAAACAAGTTTTTACAGCAATAAATCCAACCACCAATACTTACAAAGAGTCTACCCAACGTTCCACTATGCCTAGTAGATTATCTTGGCAAACTTTTAGCAAATTCTCACGGTTGAAAAGCAGGTTATGAATGAAAAAGTGTTAGGGTTTCTCAAGCCCTTATATATGTAGATGAAAATTTATAACAGAAGAAAGAAAAACTTAGCTAAAAATGATGCCCTAGTGGCTCAAGCAAGCATATAGAGAAAATAATTGATACCAATTTAGAAAACCTCCAAATCCCAAAATTTCACATTAACCAATGCAATATTTTATTTCTCCAATGTTATTATACTAGTGCCTTTAGCTATTGGGTTATGGAGTCAAGTAAATAAAGAGCTAACAATGCTATCTCCTTGGGGGTGTAAATCCTCTTACTCCCCAAGTAAAGCGATGCTAACTAGGAGATATTGGGAGGGTGTAAGCCTTTTTACCTCTCCTAGTAAAGCCTTGTGCAACAAATAACTTCTAGGAAAAAATGATAGATAATGGTTGGGTTGTAAATCCTTATACTCCCCAAGAAATATGTAAAATCAAACTTGTAACCAAGAAATGAAGCATCAACAAGATAAATCCTTACCTAGTCCAAGAAATAACAAGATAAACCTCCTCTTACCAACATAAATCTACCATAAATTCCAAGGAAATGCTCCAAGAGAGGTAGTGCACTACTTATTCCAGCAATAGCAATATGAAACCAAGACAAGAGCACAAGAGAGAATATTTTTCCCACAAAGGTCACAAATTTCAACCAAATACTTCTCGCAATGGAAGAGTTATGTTATGAAATGAGATTCGCATGATTTCTATTTATACAAAATGTTTAAAACATAGTTTGTACACATAAATTAGGTTAAAACATAAGATAAGGGGTCAAAAACCCTTATCTTACCCCTTAAACCAAATAATAATATTTAATTCTAATTTTCACATAAAGAAAACCATAACACAAGACATCACCCTTATTTAGGGAAATGATTTGGCACTTAGAGTAAGTCAATGGAGTTGGGGATGAATGGCTAGGCCTTCAAAGGACACATTTCATTCACCCCATCCTTTTCCTCATGGTTCAAAGCCTCATTCCTTTAAAATGTGTCATATGTCATCATCACCACTCAAAACCCCCTCAAGCATGATGTCAAGCCCCTTAAGGTGATTCTTTTGGCCTCCAAAGCAAGTCGTTTGACTTGTGAGGGAATGGTGAGGTCATCCAAGGTGTCTTCTAGGCCTCCAAAGGCAATTCATCATGATCTGGAATGTGGTCCCTTGGCATCCAACCTATGGGATTCAATCCCTATGGAAGCCCAAGCTGGGCTTATTCCTCAAAAATTTTCCACCAAACAAGGTCCTACAAAACAAATAGGTACGTCCTCCAAGGATCTCAAGTCAAAATATCATGGAAAGTGAAAACCACATATAATAAACAAGGAACCTAAACATGTGCATCAAAACTACCTCATCAAATTAAACAAGTTCTCAAAGACCCTATACAATTGACCAAGTTTAGGCATGACTGGGGTGTCATAAAATTTCTATTGGGTAGACCAAAACCCTCAAGTAGGGGATGCTCCCAAGGATTCCCATTCAAGTTAATGTAGTGTATTATGAGGTGGATTGGTTTTTATACTTCATAGTTCAATGCGTTTCATGACATATAATGATCTAGGTGCATATTTGTGGCCATCCACCTTTTTCGACTAGATCAAAACAGACTTCTGGCAATTTTGGCAATTTACTATTTTTAGCAATTTTTAACTTCTGGGGCCATTTTGAGGGCCCAAATGAAGGTTTTTTGAGATCAAGGTCCTCAATGATAAATCAAGGCATGAATTATCCCCCAAAATGAATCTCCTCGACAATACCTTTCAAACGAGCTATCACACACCTAAAACGAAGATCGTATGCAAACGTTACGACCCCAGGAAGTTGATGTACTCACTTACCCAAACGGGGCCCACATAACTTTTGGTGCTTCATCTCCTAGGGTTAGGTTTTTGGATGTCTAGGGTTCCTGGCATTCCTTTTTATTGTAAAAATTCCTTCAGAGCCTCATTGTAACCATCTTCTTGCGAATGCGAGTAGCCATCACATCTCTTCTCAGAGATAAGTTGCCACCATTCTAGCGAGTCTTTCACTCTGTATTTTTACAGTCTCTGTACATTTCTTTCATTAATAGAAATCATGTATTACTGTATATGTATGTTTATGGTTGCATATCTAATACATATATGTTATCTTATTGAATATCTATGATATCTCTATGCATTTCTTTATTATATCTCCGCTCGCATTTCGTGCCGAAAATAATCTGGATCAGTGGTATCAGAGCAGGCTGCTCTTGATCATTTTTTCAGTGCATGTCCCTGACGAGGTTCGAGTATAGAAATTTGGGTCTCGAGCTTGTCTCTCTTGAAGACAATCTCTATCACATACCCAAGAAACCCTCAATGGCGGAAGAAAAGAAAAACGATGCAGCAGACGATCCTGTCAATCTGTTGCTTGAGCAAGCTCTCACGCAATAGAGGGATGAAATGATGGAGAATTTTTCCCACATCCTTCAATGATTTTCGATAACAGTGGGCGCATATTCATCAAGCGACCACTTTGGAGGCACCTCGCCTTTCAAGGTACAAGTTAATTTTGATATTCCTGTATTTGAAGGACAGATAGATGCAGAAGCCCT
>SNQJ01S0048822.1:110603-127633 GCA_010110895.2 Picea sitchensis
TGAAACAAACCTCTGAATCATTAATATACTCAGGCTCCACAACCAACAATCTCCCACTTGGAGAATGATAGAAAAAACTCCACTATTGTTGTACCTGCTGAACTATACGCCACCTTGGACCTAGTAAATTTATCATCTTCACCTTCATTCTTGAAGACCAATTGAAATTGAGAAGGAATTCAGTTTCTCCCTGGTTACTCCCTTTGTTAACATGTCTATAGGATTTTGGCTAGTATGTATCTTTTTGAACTTCAAATGTCCATCTTCCAAGATGGATCGTATGAAATGGTTCCTAAGTTGTACATGCTTAGTATTCAAATGGAAGGTTGAGTTATTTGCAATATGAATGGAACTTTCACTGTCATAGTACAACCTGTTATTCTCTTTCTTATTTCCCACTTCCTCCATAAACCTCTGCCGCCAAATAACCTCTTTACTAGCCTATATAGAAGCAACATACTCTGCTTCCATTGTTGAAAGTGCAACAACCTTTTTCATTTTCAAAATCCAACTCATCGTTGTTCCACCTACAATAAAAACATACCTTATGGTGCTCCTCCTACTATATTTATCACCTACCATATATGAATCAACATATCCCTGTAGAAAAGTGTCTAAACCTCCAAAACATAATGCATGAGTAGAATTACCTCTCAAATACCTGCGAATCCACTTTACTTCCTCCCAATTTTATTTACCTGGATTTTTCATATACCTTCTCACAACTCCCACTACATGTGAAACATCTGGTCTTGTGCAAACCATCGTATACATCAATCTTCCAACTTTGATGAATAAGGGACCCTGGACATGTATTCTATCTCCTCTTGTATCTTGGGACACATTTCCTTAGTTAATTTGAAATGGTTGGACAAAGGTGTACTAACTGGTTTTTAATTCTACATTATAAACCTCTCAAACACCTTCTCTATGTACTCACCCTGAAACAATGCCAATTTGTGATTTTTCTTGTCTCTTGTTATTCTCATACCAAGGATTTTCTTTGCAGCACCCAAATCCTTCATTGAAAATGAATTAGCTAATTTATTCTTGAGCATAATTATATCATGCATGTTAGACCCTCCAACAAGCATGTCATATACATACAATAGAAAGATAATATAGCTTCCATTTTCTATCCTTTTAAAATAAACACAATGATCATAATGACATCTACTATAACCTTGTTCTTTCATGAACCTGTCAAACTTCAAATACCATTGCCTTGGATCTTTCTCTAGGCCATACAAGTTCTTCTTCAACCTGCATACCAAATTCTCCTTTCCTTGGACCACATAACCCTGTGGTTGCTGCATATAAATATCTTCCTCCAAATCCCCATGGAGAAAAGTTGTTTTTACATCTAATTGTTCAAGATGAAAATCTTCTACTTCCCCACAAGACTTAAAATAGTCCTAATTGAAGGAATTTTAACAACGGGAGAAAATATTTCATCAAAATCTATACCTTTCTTTTGTGCAAACCCCTTTACAACAAGTCTAGCCTTGTACCACTTTTTCCTCCTTCTTCTTCCCTCAACCTGTAAACCCATTTATTCTGAAATTCTCTTTTTTCCATAGGCACCTGAACCAAGTCCCAAGTCGGGTTATTTACCAAGGAATCCATTTCCTCTTTCATGCCCTGCTCCCACTTATTTTTAGTGTCTACTTGCAGTGCCTCTTCATAACTTTTTGGTTCACTAGAATCAATCAACAATAAATAATACAATGAAGGAGAGTATCATTCAAGGGGTCTAATTAACCTGGTAGATATTCTAATAGCACTTGCAGGAGTTTAAGGTACTTGTTTCTCCTATTTTTGTACATTTTGATTTTCTAGCACCTTTGGAATTTATTTTTTAGTGATCTCATCAAGCAATGTGTATTATAGTTTTTCTTTTTCATGTTTCTTTCCCTGGAACTAATATTTCTACATGACCTTATCATTGAATATGGCATCTCTACTCCTAATGATTTTTAAATTTTCATAATCCCATAAGAAATAACCAAAATCATTAATGTCGTATCCAATAAAGGTACATTTCTTGGATTTTGCCTCAAGCTTTGTTCTATTTTCTTTATCAATATGGACAAATGCTTCACAACCGAAAGTCTTCAAAAAAGAATAGTTTACTTTTTTACCTATCCATGCCTCCTCTATAATTCCACCATCCAAAGATCTTGAAGGTCCTCTATTTATTAAGTAAACAAAAATATCTATAGCATCTTCCCATAACTATAAGGGAAACCCAGCATGCAATCTCATACTCCTTACATGCTCCATGATTGTCTTGTTCATCCTTTCTGACACACCATTTTCTTATGGTGTTCTTAGAAATGTCTTCTCTCTACGAATCTTGTGGTATGAACAGTAATAATGAAACTCCTTGCTACAATATTCACCTCCATTTTATGATATGAGACACTTCAACCTTTTTCCTGTCTCATTCTCAACCAAATCTTTCCATTTCTTAAAAGTATCAAAAACATCAGATTTTTGTCGAATGCAATAAACCCAAGTTTTTTTAGTTGCATCATCAATAAAAGTAAAAAAATATCGATAGAAACCAAGATATGATACATGAGTTGGTCCCCATACATCTGCATGAACAAGCTCTAACCTTTCACTCTTCTCTTGTTTTTCGACTATGAGAAATCTGACTCTCTTTTGTTTTCCAAAAACACAATTCTCACAGAAATCTCTTTTGTTGGCATGTTTACAATAACAACAATGATGCGTTTTTCATTGATGGCAAGAACACCCAGGAAGGATAAGCTCAAGAGGAGGAGTGTGCAGAGGGAGAACAGATCTTGAGCGTTAGATCTGAGCATGGGGTCCGACCGTCATTGGATCCAGGAGAACCTGCACGTTCTTTAAAGTGCAAGGAGAATTGGGCTTACAAAATACCAAACACAGGTGGTCCATCCATTATCAAAGAGGACACATGGAGAAAGATCAGATCATGTCAAAGACTCCATTTCAGAGTTTCCCAGATTGGGAAATCCAAAGGAAGGAGGTTCTCTAACCTCTTGAACTCGCGATATGCGATATCCTGAAATGATCTGGGCCATTGGATTGAGGATTGATATGGATAGTTGATCAGGCACGATGAAGCCTCATGAAGTTGCGAAATCACGATAAAATCTTGATCGTTGATCCAAGAGGGACATGTGGAAAGCGATAGTTTTTTCGCTGACTGAAATTTCAAAGGAAGGAGGCTCCTAACCTCTCTAACTCGTGATATGCGAAATCGCGAAATAATCTTAGCCATTGGATCAAGGATGAATCTCGACCACTAGATCCAGGAGGTAGATCATGACAGACCACGTCAGCAAAGACGGGTGGAATCCTATGTCAGCAATGAAATGTGGAGCGATCAAGCAATGACAACTGTCAAGTTGATTTGGCATTTCAGGAATGTGAAAATCACGAATATGAATGACACGTGACAGCGAATAGGCTCATGACACATCATTAAGTGATGCAAGAATGACGTCACTCTAGGATTTTAGTTTCGGGAGTTTTAGTAACAACACTCCCCCAAAGTCCCGAAAGTTGAAGTTTTGGGGCAGTGGATAGTCGTCCAATCACCATGGAATGTGGACCGTTGATCTGAAGAGTGAAGCACTCAAATGATTAGTGAGTGGTCATAGGTTGTGTTCACATCATCGAGAGTTGGAGGAAGGCACTAACAACTAAGCTCCATTTCTAAGATCGTGATATGGAGAGTCGTGAAGTCTCACCACAATATTGTCGAAATCTTGAAACAAAAAATAACAATTCAATCTGACTCGTTAATCAAGAGAAAGTGTGAACAATTGATCTGGCTCCGTTTTTGGAGTTTTGGCGATCACAACTTGGAGTGTCGAGACCCTTCATCACAGGAATTCTGAAATGCAAAACACCTTTTTGGTGTAGGTTGTGGTCACAACCGGCGGTTATGTGAGGAGAAGGAGGTAGCGTAGCTAGGCTCCATTTTAGGTACTGGAAGTGGAGGAGTCAAGGAGACTCATGGAAAAATTCCTGAATTGCAAATTATGAAAGCCCTTTATGGATAAGTGCTTGGTCATCATCATGGGAACGTGAAGGAAGGAGCTAGCATAGCTAGGCTCCATTTCAGGGTTCGCAATATGAGGATTCAAGGAGACTCACGAGAGAAAACCCAAAATGAAAAATCACGAAATGCCTTTTTGATTAGGCATGTGGTCACAGCCAAGGTCACATTGTCGAAGGTTTAAGGGGAGCTAGCATGCAACTAAGCTCTATTTCGGAGATTGTGACTTGGAGAGTCGATATGCCTCATCCTCAGATCCTCAAAATGTGAGTTGTGAAAGAGACTTATAAATAGGCGTTTGGTCACCACCTGAGGCCACATGTGAAAGGAAAGGTGAAAGGTGCCAAAGGTATAAGGATGGAGAGGTTCACAGTGTAACTGCTAGAAATCATTGATGGTTTCCGCCATAGGACTCGAAGATACTTAAGGGTGATCGCCAGAGAAGGCGAAGTGTCTCGAGGTAACTACCAGTAGAGTGTAGACTCATCATAGAGCCGACTGACAGATGGAAATGGGTCGAAGACTATTACTGCCAGGAAAATAAAAGAATCTCAGAATAAATGGGCATATATGCAGAACAAACATGGAGGAACTTCCAGAGAGAATGAATCCTTGCGAGGATAAACTGGCAGAGGACTTAGTGTGATATCGACATGCACATCCCGAAGTGAATATTAGTGGAGTTGTGAAAAGATAGTGCATGCAGAATGCACAAGGTGCATAGAGACTATAAAAATGCAGAACAGAGAAGAGATGGTTTTGTTGTTGAGATTCATTCATGCGTGTAGAAGGAGGCAGGGTGCAGCAGCTGAAATGCATAGAAGAGGAATGGTTCATAGAAGGGACATGGCCCATAGAGCATAAAAGGTAGAAGAATAGAAAGCGCAAGGAATGTGTGCATGAAGACATTGATGCAGGCAGAGCAGAGTAGTGTAGCAGAATAGTGATGAGACTGGTAAGCCATTGATAAATATTGTATCACTGTGATAAATTTACTGATAGCAAACTTTATATCTCATGGTGGTGGGGAGGTGCTAGGGAGGACTGTTGTCCTCTAAGTTTCAAGTTGGTTCTTGAACATAGGGAGTTGTAGCTTCCATATGGTTGCAGCCAGAGAAACCAGGGTGGCAGGGTCGTGCAAGGGAGAACTGTTGTTCTATGTTATACAGGTTGGTGCCTGTGTGACTGGAAGTTGGTGCTTCCATCCAGTTGGTGCTGGAACACATAGGGAGTTGTTGCTTCCTTCTAGTGGGTGCTGGAGAAACCAGAGAGTTGTTGCTTCCTTCTAGTGGGTGCTATAGAAACCAGGGAGTTGGTGATTCCTTCTAGTGGGTGCTAGAGAAACTAGAGAGTTGGTTCTCTTAGCAAGTAGCAGCTTGCAAAACAAAGGTGGTAGCCTCATTGTGAGTCGGTGCTCATAAGAATGATAATGTACAGAAAATAATTATCATATAACGAAAAAGAGGGTTTCACCCTTTATGGGTTTCCTCAAGAATATATGTCTCTGCATTATACATCTGTATGATTGATGTTGAATACTCTATTTATTATTTATTGTGATCATCATTGAGTGTTCTGTAATGAGTTTAAAAATGGATATAATTGTTTAAGCACAATAACAACTGATTCACCCTCCCATCTCAGTTGTCCAATAATTGGTATCAAAGCTGACCCCTTTTATCTAAGGGTAGATACTAGAGCTTAAACCTGTCAAGATATGAAGGAACTTCGACCAATAAGGCCCCTATGTTCAATGGAACAAACTTTGCCTTCTGGAAAGTTAGAATCAGAACCTATATAATGGCTTTAGGTGAAGATGTTTGGGATGTGGTAGAGACTGGTTATGTAAAGCCAGTTGTACTAGCTAATAAGGATGACAAGCTAGAATTTAGCTTCAATGCTAAGCTATGAATGTTATCCTGAGCGGCCTTGCAGAGGAAAAATTTGTAAAAGTTATGCACTTAGAAACTACCAAAGAAATGTGGAACAAACTCATTAGCAGTTATGAAGGTAATGAGAAGGTAAAGGACACCAAGATTCAAACCTATAGAGTTCAATTTGAACAGATGAATATGAAAGAGGATGAAACTATTGGAAATTACTTTCTAAGAGTTGAAGAACTGGTAAATGAAATGAAAGCACTTGGTGAAAAAATTGAGGAACCCTCCTTAGTTTAGAAAATTTTGATATCTCTACCAGATAGGTTAAACCCGAAGGTCTCTTCTATAGAATAACTTAATGATCTAAAAGCCTTGGCATTTGATAAACTTGTAGGAACGTCGACTGCATATGAATTGAGAATATTTAAAGATAAACCCACCTCCAGAGAAGCATCATTTAAAGCAGACAAGAATGAGGATTCTGAGCCTGATGAAATTGAATCAAAATTTGTGAGAAGAATGAAGAAGGGATAAGGAAAATACAAAGGTAAACTCCCTTTCAAATGTTTCAACTGTGGTAATATAGGTCATTTTTCAAATAAACATCCTCACAAAATAAAGGATCAGACATATGATGATGAGGAGAAGCACAAACACAAAAAATTATTTAAAGAGAATATTTTTTTGTGTAAACAATGATAATGATCCTTAAGATAATGAAGACAATGGCTCTTCTATTGAAGATAAACTAAATGACTTCATGCTTATGGCTAAAGAGAATTATGATAATAAAATCACAGGAAGTGATGCTAATGAAGAATAAGTTGTGGTTGACCTGGAAGGAGAATTGATCAGGGCACTAGAAGAGCTTGACAGACTCATAATTAAGACGAGAAAGCAAAAACAATTGCTGATACAGTTCAAGAAAGTCAGTAAAGAACCTGATGAAGACTTTGCCCTGCTAAAACTGGAATTAGAAGAGGAAAAGATGCAAAGAAAATCAAAGACATTCTGAAACAATAGTTATCAGAAAAGATGGCAAGATGTGAAGCTCTAGAGGAAGAAGTAGTGAAAACTAGGAAAGAGCTGGAGAAGTTTCAAGCCTTGTATCATCAAAATCTGTCAAGTGTCAAAGCCTCAGAAGGATTGGCCACCATTCTAAATAACCAAAGGAACCCAAAGCTAAAAACAGGTTTGGTTTATGAAGAGGGATCAAGCAGTGGTCAGCCAAGTAACAATGAACCCATCAAGTTTGTCAAATCTACAACATATGACAACAACAAACCTGCAGAAACAAAAGAAGATAATCAGCTGCCCAGGAGGAGTAAAGAAAAAGGTACCAGAATTGAAATTGTAGATCAGAGAAATAATACACTCTATTCTCAAAGAAATTGTCAGCGTTGAAGAAATCGACCTTCTCAAAGAAGACAACCATTTTCCAGGTACCAAGGTTTTTTCTATGGATATTGTTTTTTCTGTTCTAATTTTGATCACAAAGTTGTAAACTGTTCTTTAAAATTTAGATATGAGAAATCAGGACATTCAAGGTATAGGTGTCTGCCACAACAAAGAATGAGACAACCAAGTAACAAACCATCACAAACTGCAAATCAATTGATGGCTAGGAAAATGACACAGTTTAAGCATAACAATTGTTATGATCCCGTATTCAATGAATCAGAATGTCACATCTGTCATAATTTTGGACATAAAGCTATTGACTGACGCTTAAAGAACTATGAACCAGATTTGAATCCCTCTACTGAAAATGTCAAGGTTTGGAAGAAGAGAGAAAGTGAAAAGTGTGGATTAGTTTTGTCAGCTCAAAGACAAAACAACCCTTGGTATATAGACAATGGATGCTCCAAATATATGACGAGAGACAAAGGTAAGTTTCTATCTCTAAGTGAAAGTAAACCAAGAAATGTAACCTTTGGAAATGATGCTCCAGGTAAAATCAAGGGTAAAGGGATGGTGAGTTTAAGTAATGGAAAAGGAAAATCTCAAGATGTTCTGCTTGTAGATGGGATGAAACATAATCTTCTCAGTGTAAGTCAAATGTGTGACAGGATGTGAAGTGGTGTTCACTTCCAAGGACTGCAAGATAAAATCTGTAAACTCGGGACAAGTGGTGGCTAAAGACATAAGGACAGAAAATAATATATATGTGTTGAAAGAAGATAGAGAAGAGTGTCATCTAAGAAAACATGATGAGAGTTGGTTATGGCATAGGAGACTTGGACATCTAAACCTTGATAACTTAATCAAGCTCAAAAATCTTGAGGTAGTAAAAGATCTTCCAAGAATATCAAAGCCACAAGACTTTGTGTGTAAACCCTGCCAAGTAGGAAAGATAACCAGGACACAGTTTAAATCCAAGAATTCTACTTCAATAGAGAAACCACTCCAACTAGTCCATATGGATTTATGTGGACCATCAAGACTGGAAGGCACAGGGAAAGAAAACTACTTCATGTTGATCACTGATGATTACTCCAGACTTACTTGGGTTTCCTTTATCAAGGAAAAAGCTGAAGCATTTGAGAAATTTAAAATATTTAAGGCTTTAACTGAGAATCTAATAGGCAAGAGGTTAAAGGAAGTAAGAGCATATAGAGGATGTGAATTTATGTCAAGTGAGTTCAAGGAACTCTGTGATAAACATGGGATCAAGAGAGAACACACAATCCCAAGAAATCCACAACAAAATGGAGTAGTTGAGAGGCAAAACAGAACAGTGCAGCAAATGGCCAGGTCAATGATGAATGAGAAGAACATTGGTCAAACCTATTGGGTAGAAGAAATACACACAACAGTCCATGTTCTTAACAAAGCCCACCTCAGACCACACACCGACAAGACACCCTATGAACTGTGGTATGGGAGACCTGCTTCAATCAAACACTTCAAAGTCTTTGGAAGTAAGTGTTACATACAGAATAATGATGAGAACATTGGCAAGTATGATGACAGGGCTGATGAAGGCATGTTCTTAGGGTATGCTACAAACAGTAAAGGATACAGATGTTATAATAAGAGGCTACATAGATTGGTTGATTGTATTGACATAAAAGTTGAAGAAGGAATCCCAGTAAGAGAGGTAAACAATATTGAATCAACAACAAAGGATATAGATGAAGTTTAAGCTAAACATATCCAAGAATCAGAACAATAAGACTCTGAGCCAGATGAAGATGCAAATATTCAGACAGACTCAAATCAATAGACAACATCAAATTGCTCCTCCAGAATCACTCAAAAGAATCATCCTGCGAGTCAGATAATTGGTGAAAAAGACAAAGGTGTACAAACCAGGAGAAGGATAATCAAAAACACCGAGCAATCCCATATAGCCTTCATGTCAATGATGGAACCCAAGAACTTTAATGAAGCTAGTAAATATGACCATTGGGTTAAATCCATGAATGATGAACTTGACCAGATTGAGAAAAACAATATTTGGGAGATGGTTCATAGACCTGACGATAAAAATGTCATAGGCTCCAAATGGATCTTTAAGAATAAATTGAATGAGGAGGGACAAGTTGTCAGGAACAAAGAAAGATTGGTCTGTAAGGGCTATGCTCAAATAGAAGGACTGGATTTTAATGAAACATTTGCGCCTATAGCAAGATTAGAAGCTATCTGAATATTTCTTGCCTATGCTTGTCATAAAAGGTTTAAAGTCTATCAAATGGATGTCAAGTCATCTTTTCTAAATGAAGATTTAAAAGAAGAAGTCTATATGGAACAACCAGAGGGTTTCGAATTGTCAGATAAACGTGACTTTGTATGCAAGTTGAAGAAATATTTATATGGGTTGAAACAAGCCCCTCCTGCCTGGTATCACAGACTGGATACATATCTCCAAGACAAAGGGTTCAAGAGAGAAATAGTTGACAACAATCTATATATCAAAATAGAGGGTAATGATTTGCTCATCATGTTGGTCTATGTAGATGACATCATCTTCGGCTGTCATAATGATTCATTGGTTCAATGGTTTGCTTCTACCATCGAGTCTGAGTTTGAAATGTCTATGATAGGGGAACTGTCATTTTTTCTTGGTCTGCAAATTACTCAGAGGTCTTAAGGCATGTTTCTTTCTCAAGAAAAATATCTAAGAGAAATGTTGAAAAGGTTTCAAATGGAAGATTCTAAACCTGTGGGCACACCTATGGTTACTGGATGCAAATTAAGAAAGATGATGACTCACTTGATGTTAATCAAAGTTCATATAGATCAATGATAGGCATCCTGTTATACATCATAGCATCTCGTCCAGACATAATGCATGTTGTTGGAATGGTAGGAAGGTATCAGTCTGCACCTAAACAGAGTCATTTGCTAGTTGTCAAAAGAATATTCAAATATTTGAAAGAAACAATGAACTATGTCCTATGGTATCTTAAGAATCAGAATTTTCAATTATCCAGTCTACTCAGATGTTGATTGGGCTAGCTTCATGGATGAAAGGAAAACCATGAGTGGAGGTGCGTTCTACTTAGGAGATTCTCTAGTAGCGTGGTTGAGTAAAAAGCAAGGTTCCACTTCTTTATCAACTATAGAGGTAGAGTACACTGTTGTTGCTACTTGTTGCACGCAGGTATTATGGATGATTCAAACACTTGCAGACTTGGAGGTAAAATATACTCCACCGATCCTAATTCATTGTGATAACACTAGTGCCATAAGTGTGTCAAAGAATCTTGTATTCCACTCCAAGACCAAGCATATTCCCATAAAATCCCATTTTATGAGAGATCAGGTCACCAATCATATTTTTCAGGTTCTTTACATTCCTACCACAGAACAAATTGCAGACATATTTACTAAACCCCTAGCCAAAACACCATTTGAATGTCTCCGTCAGAAGATGGGTGTCATCCCGTCTCACACCTAAGAGAGTCCATCCTGTTAGGGGGAGTTTCTGTTGTTTGAATATATGATACCTCCAGAAAGTTACAGCAATTTCTTAGGGGGAGCATGTATTTCTTTGACATTGATGTCAAAGGGGGAGAAGAACAACATGATTGGATGCTAAGGTTGGAGATCAAGGTCTAAGAAGAATAGTGTAGCCATTCAGGGTTTCCATCAATGCCAAAAGGGGAGATTGTTGGCATGTTTACAAGAACAACAATGATGCACTTGTCATTGATGGAAAGAACACCCAGGAAGGATAAGCTTAGGAGGAGGAGCGCGCAGAGGGAGAATAGATCTCGAGCATTAGATCCAAGCGTGGGGTCCAACCGTCATTGGATCCAGGAGAACCTGCATGTTCTTTAAAGTGAAAGGAGAAGCAGGCTTACAAAATCCTGAACGTAGGTGGTCCATCCATTATCAAAGAGGACACGTGAAATATCAGAGCATGTCAAAGACTCTATTTCAGAGTTTCACGGATCAAGAAATCCAAAGGAAGGAGGTGCTCTAACTGGATAAGTGGCTTGATCATCGTCGGACGATGTGCCCTCTCTGCAGATCTTCTCTTATGCTTGAGACAATATTCAATACAGAGGTGAGGTAGTGATGTATTTGTAAAAATGGATAAAAATTAATAGGCGATCTAGTCCATAATGGGATGTGATGACCAGCTCAAACCCTGAGGTGATTATGTCTTCTGCTGGGGAATCGGGTGAGCAAACGCTTTATGTTCATGTACGCAAAATATTTTTAACAATTTTTAAAAATGCACCAAGCTTAAAGATTGCTTCTAACAAATTCAATGGTCGACTAGTGACCGATGAATTTTAGAATATTAATTATTATTACAATCATGCAACTCCATCATCGATTTGACCATATTTTAAATTGTCACTTCCGGAAGGCTTCCAGATTTATTTGTCAGACTTTTCATCTAAGCAACAGGTCACGTATGTATGACACGTATTGCATAACTTGATCAAATGTGTTTATCCAAAATTTTATGGTCAGGCATTGTTTAGTTGTTAACGTTGAAAAATAAAAGAGGACTCGCATGATTGGACAGTGCGGTTATATGAAATCGTCGTATTCACTTTTTGTCTGTGGATTATTACGGCAGGATGAGATGCTTAATGTTAGCCAACTTACGGCGGGATGAGATGCTTAATGTTAGCCAACTTTTGATGGCGAGTACAGTTTCTCGGTGTGGCATCTCCTCTTTCTGCCTCCTAGGATCCTACTAATTCATTCCCGGCCTGCACCTTAGTTGCCTTCCTAGGCTCCCACTAACTATATTGGAAAAAATATATAGATACTTGCCTATGGAAATCCCATAAAACTAAATAGTAAACATCAAAATTTCAATATTTTTTAAAGTTTTTACTATTCAAGTTTAAACAATTTATCAAATATATCTCATCACCTCTCCCAACCTTCCTTGTTTAACATTCGATACTAAAGTTAAAGGGACATTGGGATCCGGGCTAATCCTGAACCAATATACCCAAAAATAAAGCGATGACATGCTCACAACCAAAGTAATACCCTTAATTTTAAACAATTGACCTTTACAAACCTACAAACACTTCATTTAGTTTGAATTTCTAACCACCTCGAACCCCAAAGTACAGGATGAGGCTAGTTAATATTTCCACCTACATGTCTAACTCTAATCTTATTTAAAAACTATAAAAACTAAACTAGTAACAATCACTTTATAAAAATGGATATCCGTGGATTGGTCATTAATTTGGAATAGTGGAAAATGGTGGCTTCATTAATTTGAAATAGTGGAAAATGGTGCCTATCAACATATATCAACCACTTTTATAAAGTGGTGTGGACATGCCTTAAGGAAGACAATTAATGCATTAGTACATAATTAATGTTTTATATTATTATAATAATGTATGTAAATTAATAATCTATTAATATATTATATTAATGCAATATATAAAAGTAATGTATAAATTAAAATACTGATTTACATTATTATGTAATGTAAAGTATCAATTGATAGATAGATTAATAATGTAATGTATTAATTAATTAATACATTAATATACTATTAATTAATACATTGTTAAAGAAAAAATATAATAATAAAATAATACACTAAATGTTTTAGTAAATACATTACTAAAGTATTAATACATCAATACAATATTGATACACTAATAAAGTAATACATTAATAAAGTAGTACTACATTAAACTTAATGTATTTAGTAATACATTATTACATTATTGCAATGCATAAATTAAAGTATTAATAGTATACTGTAACATATTGAACTATTATTACATTAATAATGTATTAATACATTAATTATACATTGAGTGATTGATTAATACATTATTAATATAACTCAACATTAATGATACATTAATAATGTAGTGATATATTAATGTAATCTATAAATTAAATTATTAATTTAAATTATTAATTTAAATTAGTGGATCAAGTATGACATTAAATGATTGATACATTAATAATGTAATGCATTAATTAATTTATACATTAATACATTTTTAGTTAATATATTGATAAAATACCAATACTTAATAAAGTAATACATTATGAAAGTAGTAATACATTGATCTTCGTGTGTTCTAAAACATTATTAAAGTATCAATACATTATTACATTACTAAAGAAACAAAATTTTAAAGAATCACAAGTAATCACTTACCCACTTAAGGTTCGATAGACCAAGTCACTCTTAGTGGAAGTTAATCATCATTATAATGTATAAATTAAAGCATTAATACATTATGCATAATGTAGCATATTAAAATATTAATACATTAATAAAGTAATTTATTAATTAATCAATACATTAATATATTATTAATACTTAAATATGGTTGTTGCTAGTTGATGGTGATCGTGCTTAAGGAGGACCATTAATATACTAATAAACATTTAATATATGAACTAATTATTAATGTATACTAATAAGTATTAATATATTAAATTAAATATTATAATAATCAATTAAAATAATGCATTAATCATAAATAATAATAAAATACATTAAATAATAAAATAAATACATCATTAAATTAATAATAAAGTAATAATATAAAGTATTAATTAAAAAAGTAAAACATAAGTAAAGTATATTTTCATATGTTATTAATACATTAATAAAATATAAATACATTACTAAAGTAATAATAAATTAATCATAAATTAATATATTAATAATAAATTAATATATTTTCGAAACCTGTGGGGACAAAAAATCCAACCATGTTAGATGCCCGTGAGTCTGGCCCACAGTTAATCGCGTAGCCAACACGCCAACACGTCCCGCACAAATTAATACATAAATAATGAATAAATGCATTAATATTTTATTACATTTACTTATTTTCATATATATTAATACATTAATAAAATATAAATACATTAGGAAAGTAATACATAAATAATAAATAAATACATTAATATTTTATTACATAAATGTATTAATTAATACAATAATGTAATATATAAATTAAATTATTAATACATTAATGTATTAATGTAACATGTTAATTAATAAATAGTTCAATAATATATTCTATTCATTGATTAATAGCTTAATAATGTAATTACGCCGAAAGGTGTACACCTATTGACAATGGGCAGATTTCAATCATTAACTTCCTAGCTATTATAAAGACAATATTTAAAAATTACTTTGATAGCTCACTGATTGCCACCAAAGTGATTAACAGAAATTAAAATATTAACACCAGATAAATGAAGTGCAACCGTTTATTTGTTAATCAATAATAAAATTTAATAAATTCTTTACCAACCTTTCGACATTCAGCATAGACGTTGTGCTAGTGTATTAATCAATGAATACATTATTATCATATAAACACATTAATAAAGTAAAAAAAACATTAAAAATAAATTATTACATAAATTAAAACATTAAATTATTACATTCTTACATTAAACTATTAATACATTAATAAAATAAATATTAAAATAATAAATTAAAAATATAGTAATAAAATATTAATACATTAATAATACATAATTACATTAATAAAATAAATATTAAAATAATAAATTAAAAATATAGTAATAAAATATTAATACATTAATAATACATAATTACATTAGTCCTTTAAAATATTGAAAATATTTATTAATTAATGAATACATTATTAAACTATTAATAAAATAAATATTACAATAATAAATTAAAAATACATTAATAAAATAATAAATTAAAAAATATCAATAATACATAATTACATTAATCCTTTAAAATATTGATTAATTAATTAATATATTAATAAAATATTGAATACAATTAATACAATAATAAAACATTCATATATTAATAAATTTTCCAAAAATACAATATACATTAATAAAGTAAAAAAACATTTTACATTAGATGAAAGGGACATTAAAATATTATACTATAATATTCAATTATTGATAAGTGAAATATTATTCATATCTTAATTGAGTATTAAAGTATTAATAATGTATTATAACATTAATAATGATGACGATGATGATGATTAACTTCCAGTAAGACTTAATTGGTCTACATTAATAATGATGACGATGATGATGATTAACTTCCAGTAAGACTCAATTGGTCTATGGGACCTTAAAAGCATTAAGAAAAACTTTCCAAGATCACCATACTTTTATTGAGTTAAGAGGCTAGGAAGATTGGTAGTGTGATCATTATTAATGTATTAATACATTAATAATGTATCAATACATAAAAATATATCAATACATCAAAGTATTAATAATGTATCAAAACATTAATAAAATAATAATACATTAATATATTAATACATTGATGTAATAAAGTATTAATTTTTTAATTAAATAATACATTACCCATATATATATTATTATAAAAAATAATAAGTGGTAAAGTTATAAATCTATTAAATAATTAAAATATTAATATAGTTTATAAATTAAAGTATTAAACATTAATGTATAATATAATGCATTATAATTGATTATTAATAATATATTATTATATTAATCATTAAATTTAGTTAAGTAATTAATACAGTAATAAAACATTTATATGATGATGATGATTAACGTCCACTAAGACCGAATTGGTCTATCGGACCTTAAGAGGGTAAGTGATTACTTGTGTTTTTTTAGAATTTTGTTTCTGTGCTCGAAAAACATTAAGAGAAGCTTCCAAGCTCACCATACTTTTTTTGAGTTAAGAGGTTAGGAAGGTTGGTAGTGATAAATATTTTGAAAATGAGATCTAATATGGGTATAGGCTGAACAATCTAAGAGAAAGTGTTTTTCATCTTCAACCTTCTTAGTGTCACAAAGGTGACGCACTCTTTTATCTCATGGCATTTTAGGAATTGACCAACGCCCAGTTTCACTATGGAACTAGTGAGAATTTTTTCTTATCTTAGCAATGCTTATTTTTTTCTTTACACTTGGAAAAACATATAGATAATTTTGATCTTTTAGATTAGGGTTGATTACATCTTTATAATACCTTAATTTTCTTTTTTAGTCTAACTCTTTATCACACCACATTTTTTCCTTAAATTTTGATTTGACATTTTTTTAAATAGTATCTTTATTCTGAAAAATGGTTTCTTCCATGAATCCCCAATAGTTTAGCCAAGACCAGGCGTCTTTATTTCATCCTCGCTTAAGTCGATGGTGGTTATGACTTGATTTTGAAGAAATTTTAGGTAGTCTCTCGTCTTCCATGTTGTTTAACTTGTTCTTATACATTATGTATCTAGTCATAGCCATGCTCTCAATAGGGAGAGGCTTGTTTCTAAGAGGAGGATGGGATAGGGCGTATTTCCTTTAATTTTGAGATTATAGGTTATAAAATTATTTTGTATTTTCTCTATATTTCTCCAAGATTCACGACAGATACTACAGCCCGAGACTTCACATCCATAAAGAATAACAGGTGTAACAAGAGTCTCAAAGAGGAGTTTCTTCTTATCCCAACTCCAAAGATCAACTAATTTACATTTGTTTTCAAACCCATAATAATCTTTTCATCCCCCAATAATCCTTTTCTCAATGTTATAATTCCAATTGAGCTTGTGGTGAATATCAATTCCAAGATATTTGTATGAAGTCACTTCCTCCAAGTTATTGTTGTCATATACAAAGGTATCATAAGGGATCTTATTGGATTT
>SNQJ01S0048823.1:15486-41509 GCA_010110895.2 Picea sitchensis
GGTAAGTTGATAGGAGGGTCGGTCGAGGGTTTAGGCAGTAGAACATGGTAGGGGACCGGGGGTACAACCTTGACCTCACTCACCACAGGTTTGTCAACCTGTATAGGGTTTGGATCCTCGAAACCATTTCGAGCAATGAAATTGCTCCAATTATCCCCGTGCAGACTCAAATGATAGACAATGATAAGCTTAACAAGCCCATAATGAAAAAGGCTACTGTCAGCCTGGTGTCTTTTGTACTTCTTCGACATTTTAAACAGGCTTCGATGCAAATAATAGGGCATATTGAGAGAGTACCCCATAAAAACCATAAGAAAACGCAGGCGGTGGAGGAACACCAGTCCGTAGCGACCTTCGTAGGTCACAAACTGCTTGATTATCATCAATAAATCATGCCAACGTGGTTTGAGCAGAGTTACGGGCATACCTCTATCACAGGAGGTGATTTTGCGAGATTGAAACAACAATGTCCATGGCACTTCCTCGACCTTGTAATTCTTAAACCAACGCTGCCCAGAGGTAGATAACCCCGTGGCTGAGCTGATGAATTGTTCATCAATCTCTAACTGTACATCGCCTACCTTAGCTCGACAAGCATCGAATGTCATGGAAAACTGTCGAGCTACGCAAAGGTTAAAACCCTCGAAACGTTCCATGAAGGTAAGCCATCCACTATCTACCAAATCTTGGCGGGCATTATCAAACATTAACAGGGCCTGGTTGCCATTGGGTTCAAATCGCACGACTGGTGCCATGGAGCTGAATGCATGGTAAGGGAAGGGTTTGAATTCATCAACACACAGTAACAGAGCTACCCAGACCAACAACAATGAATTGAGCCAAAAGGGGTAAGCAGAAATGCGCGCATGCGAAGGTGGTGGAAACATTCACTGCCATGCACGATAGTTATGGTAAATTACAACCATCGATTTACACATCTGTTCAAACAATCATAGCATAGCTCAAAAATCATATCGTTTGGCCAACCAAAGAATCAAATGGTAAGTGTTATGCCAACGTGCCAAATCAACATTAGAGTATAGTTTTTAAACCATCGACATTCAACGTGAAACCAACACCAAATGTTAGCCATGCGCCATTGTATATAATCAAAAGTTTGGTCAAAGTGCAAAATGAATTCATATAATCAACTAGCCAACGGTTATGAAAAGATTATCATAAGGATTATATCATATGTTTATAAAAAAATTAATCAAACCCCTATGCATTAGGCAAGTCATAAAATGCAAACCCAAAGGTTTCAATGCCTTACAAACTCAATAAAATCAAGTTATGCAATCAATATAAGAATGTCCAATGAGCATAGTTTGAAAGTCCTTTCAGCCACATAACGATAAACAAAGGTAAGTGCAATAGGCAATATCGATAAAAGATCATGATAGTTCAGATAGTGATCGAAATGTGACCTCGAAAGGAGAAGTTTTCACGCTTATAGTCGTGAAAACTTAACGACGACAAATGTGTAAATGTCATAGGAAAAGAAAGTGTTGTCTATTTCAAAAATGCGACGAAAAACTTGATGTTCGCAAGACATAGGTGTAGGCAGCTTATAGGATAATAAAAAAGTGAATTGGCTGCCAACACCTGGTTGGTTGGGGAATTTTGCAGCCTCAACCTGACATACCTCCTTTTCATCCCAACCATAATTTTTCCGGCATTCCAGTCCCTCCTCATGTATCAATGCGACCATAACCACCCGTTAATGATGGTTGGAAAGAGATTTTCCACCAACCTACTCTTCACCACCACAGTTGGTCCACTCCATCATTTCCATTACCCCTTCCACCACCAAAAAATCAAGTTTCCCAATATGATCTTGCTGTCTCACCCGTGCAATAATCACATGACAGTAAAAGATTAAGAACAAATGTACCCAAGCCTATGCAGGACAAGGGAAAAATAATAACTACCCCCTCTGATTCATCTAAGGAATTTTCCAAATCAGTCTCCTCTCACCTTCATCTTAAGGATGGATGTTCTCATGTTATTAGTGCAGTTCAACCTCGAGGATCTAACTAGTCAAAGACTGCCATAGAAAAATGAAAAGGGGACAACAACGAGAAGAGGCATAATGCCTCACATAGTAAATATGGATTTTGGTGATGATTAAGGTTGTTTTATATGTTGAAGACAATATTTTTATTTTGATAAAGTTTTAGACAACAAGCATATATTTTGACACTATTTTGGACAACATCATTCATTTGAGCCTTTTTTATTGGACAACTTAGATATGATGCTATTTTTGAGGACATGATTATATTACATTTTGATATTTATTATTTGAGCATATATATATATATATATATAGAAGTAGGAGTTACAAGGAGATATTTTTGAATTGAATGATTTGGATATTTGTTAATGCAAAAGGAAATAAATGGGAGTCACAAGGGGGACCACCTATTTAGTTATTATTTAAGACCCTTATTTATATATTATTATTCTTTATTTTTCTCAAACTAATTAGTTGAGTTAATTTGACTTAACTAAAGAAAGGTAGTTGAACTACCTTAACTTATTAAAGATGAACAAAAGCTCAATGAGATGAAGAGACAAAGGGGAAGAATAGAAGGATAACTACATCCATAAGGTTTGATCTATGCCAATGAGATATTTTCAACTTTCATTCATTCTCAATTTACTAGAAATATTAATCCTCTTGATGACAACAAGGTCTTATTGAATGCAACATGAATAAAAAACAAATCACATAGTTCAACAATTTTTTTTAAAGGTGCATGATTTATCTTTGACAGTCTGTGTATTTTTTTCGTGCATGAATTTAGTTTCATGACTGATAAAGCATATCTTGCAGAGTCAAGTGGCAACATTTTGTGGTAGGATGATCCAGATATTTAGCTTCGGTTTTCTTCTTGATTGTCAGAGTCTTTTTGTATGATGCCCATCGAAGGCTTCTAAATTTGATTTTGTTCCCTAACCTCATAGGTGTTTGTAGAGAGAACTCAATTTTGTATCTCAGAATAAAATAAACAAAAAATGATATTATTGTTTCAGTCTCACACATGTGTTTTAATGATATGGTTCATTCTTTTGCTTTGATCTCCATATATACCTTGTATAATTTTTGTACACATTCATGTAACTTTGTTTAAGTTTAATTTTTTTTCATTGATATATACAACACATAAAAACCAACCTTGGTCGTTTGTAATTAATACTCATGGATTAAGCAATTGTTTTCAAGGCTATAAACCCCGGGTGAAATTCCCAACTATCTTGTCTTAGCCAGAAAAGATCTGAAAATGTTTGAGTAAGGTTTTCCATACCTTTTCCTCAACATTTATTTGGAGATCATACTGGGGAGATCTTCCATATCTCTCTGGTTGATTGTATTCACGATTATCTTTAAATTTTCCTGTTTTGTTTAAATACTCCTTGAATGATTTTTTTGATGACAACACCTATTACAAGACAACACCTGTTACAAGACAACCCAATATTGGAAATGATATTAACGATCAAACTAGTATTTCTTTGACTTTATTCAACACTATTTTAGAAACTGCTAGTACTCGAGCTGAACTTGAATGATCATGGGAAGTAGTTGAAAGAGATATAAGTATCCGTGAATGCTAGGAAGCTAGGCAAAGGTGTCCTAGAAATAAATAGTAAGTCATATTTCTCTAAATCCTTGTTTTTTCTTTTCATGTCCTCAAATCCTCAAATTTTTCGAAGAAGAAGAGGATTGTCCCCTAGAACTACTCCTATTTTTTAAAAAGGAAGAAGGAAAATCATTTTTTCAACCCAAGAAAGTGCTCTAAGGAGAACTTTGTCCATTTCTGCTAGTTCACCTTCATCACCTTTACCTATTACCTTCAACATGACATCTGCAGGTAGTGGTAGTGGAAGTCGAGGTGCCTCCTCCTCCCAACCTTCTACTTCATCAGTAATTGGTAGTATATATAGAAATCAGGTTCATGTTCAATCCACTACCAACCCTACTAAAGTGATAAAGAAATATGGGATTTTTAGTTTGAAGAAGATGATACGACCACTCCATGGAACATGTCTTCTCCCTTAAAATTGGCACCCGCTACTCACCCACTACCAAAGTTTAAGGAGAATATTCCTAAGTTCTCGAGAAATAATATTGTTACTACAAATGAACACTTAGTAGCATTTTCCAATGCTTGTCATAACATTAGGGCTAACGATAATGACACTTTCATGCGTCTATTTCTCAACTCCCTCGAAGGGAAAGCTGCGACATATTTTTTTGACCTCCCTCCCAAAATTATTTCCACATGGGAAGAATTTGTTTATTGGTTCAGGTCCACTTATGGATAGTCCAAAAGTCTGGTAGAGCAGTTGAGGGAATGCAACAATATCACTTATAAAGATGGTGAAATCATTAAGTATTTTAACCTTCTCTTCACCAAGTTATACAATCAAATTCATGAACTAATCCATCTGCAAAATCAGGCCATTTTCATGCATTATTATAATGCACTACCTTCCCCTTATCGCCACAGACTCGAAGAAAATGATGTTGACAATCTTGGTTCCACTCTTCACACTTGTCTAGAATATGAGGAGAAACTCGAAAGAACGGGTCTCCCTAAAGGGGATTCAATCAAGAAAACTAATATGTATGCCCTCCTACAACTCATGCAAGATATGAACAATAGGATGATAGCTTACAAATGAAAGGGAAGTGTTTATTCACCCACCCCTGTTGAATATGCTTCTTCCTTAGTTCCTTTAGGAATACTAATGAAAATAATTTTCAGCCAAAGGCCATTATGTCTCGAAGTTGGTGTAACTTCTGTGAAGAAAATCATGAATAAAGTACTTGAGAAGTTAAGAAAAATGCTAGAGATAAGATCTTTGGAAAAAGGCCCGATACCACAATCACGGTTCTAGATTGGGTCGAACCTGAGGATGATATGATAATCAATACTAGGAACAAATATTACACCATCAAGGGAAAATATTATCCTCCTCATACTTCTTCTTCCCCAAGTTCATCTTCACAAAGTGTTGGTGCACAAGCTGTCAAAACTCCATAAAATCAAGGATTGCCTTCCCCTCTTCCTGCGTGAGTCTACCTCAAAGAGAGCCCATGAGTTGGGTGTGTGATTCCTATCTGAGATAGATCTTGAACGTAGTGATGGCCTCCTTCTTACAGAGAGTTGAGAAGAAATCTAGATGATTCTCCTGTGTAACGCAGTGAGAAAGGAGATCTACTGAGTTGGATGTGCCTGTGGTTGAGCACAAGGTGAACATGTAGTTTCCCATGAGCTGGGTGCATCATTGTGAGACAGAGATGAAGATGATGTATTAGCCTCCTTTGAGAAAAGAGTTGAGATGATGAACTCCAGATGAATCTCTTTTGTAATGCAGTGGTAAAGAAGATCTGTTGATTTGGATGTTCCTGTGGATGAACACAGGTGAACATGATCCTAGTGGCTGAGCACTAGTGAGTGTGGTTCTCCTGTGAGATGAAGTGAGATAGAGATATGGAAATCCATATGGATGTGCCCCTAGTGGCTGAGCACTAGTGGGTGTATGAGATCCATTGATATATTTTTCAAGAGTCTGACCTGCCTGCAAACCTAATTGTAATGTAAATGGTACAGGTCGACCCCACCTTAATGTAATTGATAATTAATGTAAAAGATAATTAATTTGGTTATTATTAATTATATTGTGAGTTAGAGAGGTCGAACCTATTCTTCCAATAGACACTTCTATTGACAGGTCAAGTTTAATATAAGTAAAGGTAAATTCCCCATTGAGGAATCATATCTTTTGTGTGAGTTTGGAAATTTCAGCAAGTACGTCTTCTTGGGAAAAGTGTGCACCTCTCTTGGGCACTAGTCTTCTAGGGTTTGCAAGCACCCTCTTGTGTGATAGGTTTTCTTGGTGGTGAAGGTATTTCTCTTGAAGAATATAGAAAATGATTGGATGGGTTTTATTCCCTTGTTGAGAAGGGTTTCCCAGGATACTTCTTGTGTACTTGTGCATGGTGTTTCTTCTTGTGATCTTGGTTGCTGCAACAAAATTGTTTAATGTTTAATTTAAATGCTAAAATGGAATGAAATTCATGCTTAAACATTTCATATTAAAAAGTCAACATGGTTTCAAAGCTTATGTATTGAATAACCCTTGCACAAGAACTTAAAAAGCTAATCCTCCCTCCTTCTACAGTTCCATACAACCTCTAGGGTTTCTGCAGAAATCTGTACGACCCTCACTTGATTGTCATTTTCAGCACCTTACAAGTGGACGTTGGAGATAAAACTTGGATCAAGTTGTACAACCTTCTTCAATGCATCTCGAGAGATATTCAAAGTGAATTTATGAATATTTTGAGTTTTTGGCCCTAGGGTTTCTAGGGTGCCGAAATTTTATGCAAAATCTTATTCTTAGGGTTTCCACAACTTCTTGAAGAAATGTTTCAACTCAACAAGCATTCCCGTGACACTCTCAAAGTTTATTGTTGACAATCATAATCCCAACAAAACCATTAGGTTTTCTAAGTCCAGTTGGTGAGAGTTTGAGAAAAAATCCGAAAAAATGAAGAACATAACTTTAGTAGAAGATAGTATTGATGGAAAAAGAAAGTTCATCTCCTGGAAGTCAAGGCTTCAGGTTACCCTTGAAGAATTTGAACTTTTGGATGCGGTAAAAAAAACTTTACCAGATACAACTACCGATGAAGAGAAGAATATAAGAAAGGAATAAGATTTCAAGGCAAGAAAATTAATCATCTACTCAGTAAGAGATCATATCTTACCTCGTATTTCCAACCTAAAGACAAATTATGAAATGTATGAAGCATTAAAGATATGTTTGAAAGTGACAACATCCTGAGAGCTCTCACCTTAAAGGGATAGCTTCAAAGTACTAAGATGATGAAAGGTGATACAATTTCTACCTTCTTTAGGAAGATATCAGAGATTAAATAACAACTAGGAGCCATTCGAGAAATCATGTCCAATAGAGAACTTGTCTTATCTACTCTCAACAATCTTCCAAAACATTGGGAGCCTTTTCTTCAAAGCATCAGTGTAAGAGAAAAGTTACCAACTTTTGATCGTCTGTGGAAAGACTGTACTCAAGAAGAACTTAGACGTAGAAATAGAGGAGTGGAATACATCCCTGATGACAACCATGCTCTTGCACTTCATACAAAGAAAGGAGGAAGATTCAAAAGAAACCTTAGACAAACATTTAGAGATGATAAGTTTTCATCAGCCCTAGGTCACAATCAAAGAAGAGATGTTTCAGAAATTCAATGCCTCAGATGTGACAAATATGGGCATTATGCAAGGATTTTTCCAACCAGGAATAAAGGAATACAATATGCTTCCACCACTGACATTAATCTAGACCCATCCCAAAATAATGAAGGTAAGAGAGAGGAAAAATACTTCCTCTAAAGAACAAACATAGAGTTGAACATGACTACAGATCCAGGTAAATTAGTTGATCATTAATTTTATAGTTGGTTGCTTTCTTAATAAGTGAAGGGTATTATCTCTAGTGTGGGAGCCCTCATGACTTGGACCATTATCTCTGGTACGAGAGTCCAAACCTTATTGATCGATTATTATGTTTGTCAAAGAAGACATAAAAAGTTTAGAAAAAAAATAAAAGAGGACTTTCATCCTTCTGACTTCATAGAGAGTTACTTGACTAAAGAGAGAGTCAAAACCAAAATAAAAGGAAGGAAGAGACAATACCTTCTCCCCCTTCAACAATTCAAATGGAGATAGACAAAATTCCAACTAGTTCAGTTGGTCTAGTTTATATACCCAAGGATATTGTAGTAAGGCATAAAAGGCCTGTATAAAGTCAACAAAAATCTGCAGGAGGCAAAGGAACATATAAGTCCCTCAAGGGACATCCTGAGAAATAAAAAGAGATTTTTTTCAAGCTATCCTTCAACCATGAGACACTTCATTGATTCTAAGACTCCTTGCCATGAAGAAGCTATGGGTGAACAAGTATGGTAAGATTACATAGAAGAAGAATACCAATATATATTAAAAATGATGTATGAGATATTGTTTAGAGACAAAAAGGGAAGTTTGTGATGACTTCCAAGAGGATCTATAAGATCAAACATGTAACCTATGGAAGTGGTGAGAAATACAAAGTGATATCTATAGCCAGAGGATTATCACAAGCAAAGGGAGTGAAATATGATGAGACATATTGATTCAATAGATTGACGTACCTTCATTTGTACCACCATCCATGAGTTGGAAACTAAATTAGATAGATGGATTCTTGATGAGTTTGGATTTCAACAAAAGTGTTTCTAACCAAAACTATATTACTACATTTGTTACAAAGGGATGCAATGATTCAACGCTCACACCAGTTGAAAGACTATATAAGCAAGAAAGAATGACGAAGAATAAGTGTCTTTGCAGTCCAGATTTTGATGAATTATTCAGGAAGCCATATTGTTGGATACAAGTAAGCTTTGAATTCTGATTTCGACATAAAGGATATTCATATGATGCACTACTTCTTGGGAAAAGAAGTATGAAATAGGATCGATGAGATTTTTTTTTTTTGAGTCAAGGAAAACATACAGTGGGAATATCAAAGAAGTTTAGTTTGACAGAATGAAAAACCACCGTGATGGATTTGAAGAAAATGAATTATGATGAGTCAAACAAGATTGATCCACAACTGATTAGATCATTGATGTATCTGGTTAAAACCAAACCTGATTCATGCTTTGCAGTGAATATTCTTAGTCAATCCATGAGTCATCCGAGGCAGAATCATTGGATAGAAGTAAAGCATGTATTGAGATATATACGAGGCACAGTTGGATATGGATTGAGATATGCCTCTAGTGTGAACTTTAGCTTGCAGGATATGCTGATACAGATTGAGCATAGAATACAGTAGACCAGAAGAGAACATCAAATTTTTGTTTTACCGTGAAGGTTGTCATGGTTTCCTGGTGAAGAAGGAAACAAAGATCTGTGAACTTGAATATCGTATAAGCAGAGTATATATCATTGAGTGTGCGAAGAAGTGTGACTTCATAAACTTCTAACAAATTTACTTGATCATGAGATGGATTCTGTGATTATAACCAGAGCTGTGTGAAGATATTTGAGAAACTTGTGTTTCATGATAGATCGAAACACGTTGAGATAAAATATCATTTTCAGAGACATGATGCAAAGGAAAGAAATACACGTGCCATACCTTCCTACACATGAAAATATCATAGACACCTTCACCAAACTTGCTTGGTGAAGAATACCTCTCTAGTTAAGAGGGAGTGATGATGACTACAACCAAGACAAAGTTTGAGTACTTCCGTGTGAGAATTGGCCTGATGGAGAATGCCTCCCTAGATGAGAGGTAGTGTTGATGATTACAATTGCATGAGACATACTCTAGGACACAGACTGATTGAGTCAACAAGAGAGAGAGAGAGACCATGAGTTGGGTGTGTGGTTCCTATTTGAGACAGAGTTGGAACGTAGTGATGGCCTCCTCCTTATAGAGAGTTGAGAAGAACTCCAGATGATTTTACTGTGTAATGCAGTGATAAAGGAGATTTGTTGAGTTGGAAGTTCCTGTGGCTGAGCATAAGGTGAACGTGTGAATTCCCATGAGCTGGGTGCATTATTGTGAGACATATATGGAGACAATCTATTATCCTCCTTTGAGCAGAGAGTTGAGATGACGAACTCCAGATGACTCTCCTATGTAATGCAGTGGGAAAGAAGATCTGTTGAGTTGGACATGCCTATGGATGAGCACAGGTGAACGTGATCCCAGTGACTGAGCACTAGTGAGTGTGGTTCTCCTGTGAGACACAGTGATATAGAGATATGGACATACCTATGGATTTTCCCCTAGTGGATGAGCACTAGTGGGTGTATGCGATCCCTTGCTATATTGTTCAAGAGTTAGACATACCTGTAACCCTAATTGTAATGTAAAGGGTACATGCTAGCCCCACCTTAAAGTAATTGATAATTAATGTAAAAGATAATTAATCTGGTTATTATTAATTATATTGTGAGTTAGAGAGGTTGGACCTGTTGTGCCAATAGACACTTCTATTGACATGTCAAGTCTAATATAAGTAAAGGTAAATTCCCCATTGAGGAATCATATCTTTTGTGTGAGTTTTGAAATTTCAGCAAGTAAATCTTCTTGGGAAAAGTGCGCACCTCTCTTGGGCGCTAGTCTTCTAGGGTTTGCAAGCACCCTCTTGTGTGCTAGGGTTTCTTGGCGGTGAAGGTATTTCTCTTGAAGAATATAGCAAAGGATTGGTTGGTTTTTCTTCCCTTGTCGAGAAGGGTTTCCCAGGATACTTCTTGTGTACTTGTGCATGGTGTTTCTTCTTGTGATCTTGGTTGCTACAACACAATTGTTTATGGCTTAAGTTAAATGCTAAAATGGAATGAACTTCATGCTTAAACCTTGCATATTCAAAAGTCAACACTTCCCTCTTCTAAATACAATATCCTTAACCAATTGGCTAATATCAAGGCTGATGCTACTCTTTTGGACATGGTCGCCATTCCTGAACAACAAAAGCATCTCAAGAATTTTAAGGAGGGTAAAGTTTCTACTATAGCCATTCTATTTGAAGAGTCAAAAGAATAGGATTGAACTATAAATAAAATAGGTGTAAATAATTTTAAGAAACATGTAAAAAAATCCCCCTTTTTATATTTCTGTAAAAATTATGGATAAAATAGCTCACTGTTGCCTAATTGATGGCGGGCCTGGTCCAAGTGTAATTTCAAAATTTATCATGGAAGAGCTTGTCTTATCATGCACTAATGAAAATTCGAGAAACATGCTCTCTTATAACAGTCTGCAACAGTCAACTGTAAGTGAAATCAAAGATGTAACCTTAGTTCTATGTGCACATCTTGAAATAAGAACAACCCTCAGCATCCAGGTAATTGATATGCCAACAAGCAATTATTCAATTATTTTAGGAAGAGACCAGAAAACCTTAATGAGTGGATATCTTTCGCTTGATGAAACACATCTGTCTGTACCTAGGAATGGAAAGAAAATTATAGTCTTAAGGGAAGAAATAATTTCACCATATATAGAGAGTGTTTCCCAACCTAATGTAAATTATCTTGAGGAAGATTTGGGAGTATAATCTATCTTTGCTGTTGAGGGTGACACTATCATTGAATCAATTGATTTTGATGATGGAATGTGGCACATGCATTTCGATGGCTCATGCTCAAACGAAGGTAATCGAGCCGACATTATTCTCTATTCTCCTATAGCTAAAATCCATAGTTTCTCTTATAGGTTAGAATTTTATTGCACGAATAACGTCATCAAGTTTGAGGCCCTATTGCTAGGCATCGAAAATGCATATAAGCTTGGTTGTGTCCACCTTACAGTCTTTGGTGATTCTGAACTTGTTGTGAACCTTGTACATAAGATTTATTCACCCAACAATAAGTTGCTTAAATTCTATACGCAAGTTGTTTGGATGCTTATTTTGAACCTGTTATAATTTAACATCACTCATGTTAAGAGGGAACTCAATTAAATGGTTGATAGGCTAGCTGTGTTTGCAACATCCCCTACCCGACAACTTTTACATCAAAGACCTGATTATANCCTGATATCCTTGATAACATGGAATCATGGTAGGTATTCCCAAGTGATGAAGGAATTTTCACCTTCATACAAAATGAACCATTTAGGCCCAAGGAAATCATATCCATTGAATATGATAATTTTCCTAAAGGTTTGACTCCTCTCGAAAGTTCATTTTTGTCGAGTGATGTAAGAAACAAAGAGATATATAAGGAAGAGGAGTCGAAAAGGAAAGTGGGTGATACCATTCCCTTGAACCTTGGGAAACTCGAATATCCAAATATTGTTAAACTAGGTTCCCAATGTTCTGACGAAGAAAAAGTAAAAATTCATAGATCCACTCGGTGAATTTCAAGATGTTTTTTCATGGTCGCACGAAGATCTTCATGGTTTTTATCCTGTTCTCATTCAACATGAAATTCCTATCAAGGAAGGGGTAAAACAAGTTAGGAAAAACAAAGAACTATTAAACCTGCACTCGAAGCTACTATTAGGAAAGAGTTGGAAAAATTATTGAAAGCTAGTATAATATTTCCAGTTAAGTATTCTAAGTGGGTTTCAAATATGGTACCTGTTCGGAAGACTACTGATCATATAAGATTATGCATCAATTTCCGTGCATTGAACAAAACAAGTGTCACAGATCATTTTTCTCTACCTACTATGGAAATGATTTTACAACAAATTGTAGTGTCACAAATGATGTCCTTACTTGACGAATTTTCTGGCTATAATCAAATAAAAGTAAAGAGGACTGATAGATATAAAACCACATTTACAACACCCTGAGGCACATTTTCTTACTAGTGTATGCCTTTTGGCTTGTCTAATGCAGGTGCCACCTTTCAAAGATCTATGCAGATAGATTTTGATGATTTGATTGGTAAAATTATCCAAGTTTATCTCAATGATTTGACTATCTATTCAAAGAACCATTTAGATCATTTTGGTCATCTTAAAAAAGTTCTCATGTGTTGCAGAAAATGGCATTTCTTTAAATCCTTCCAAGTCTATTTTCAGTGTTACTAAAGGAAAACTCCTTGGTCACATTATTTGTGATTCTAGAATAAGAATTGACCCAGAAAGGATTGATTCAATTCTAAATCTTCCTACCCCCACCTCTAAGAAAGAAGTCCAATATTTCATGGGATTATCAATTTTTTTCGTAGGTTCATTCCTGATTTTGTTGTCATGGTTAAACCAATACCTAATATTCTGAAGCAAGATCATTCCTTTTCTTGGATAGGTGATGTCGAAAATGATTTTCTTAGGATTAAGAAAGCAATCAACTTTGCATGAGTTTTGGTGAAACTGGATTTTGAGAAAGAATTTATCATATATACCAATTCCACCGAGGAAGAAATTTATGCTATCCTCTTACAAAATGATGACCAAAACAACAAAAACCTATAACATACATGAGCCAAAGTTTATCAGATGATGAAATCGGGTAATCTTTTATTGAAAAACATGTTTTTTCTCTTATTAAGGCTATAGAAAAATTTTTCCACTTTATTTTAGGCAAGCATACGCAGGTAAGAGTCCCTTTGCATGCTATCAAGTTTCTTCTCTCACAAACTTATCTTTAAGGAAAAATTTCACATTGGCTTGCCAATATTCAGGAGCATGATTTAACCATCATGACTTCAAAAATGATCAAGGGACAAGACTTAGCCCTTCACTTAGCTCAACACCCTGAACCAAGTGAAGAACTTGATGATCAGGATAATCCTCTTTCATATCTATTCTATGTTGAAAATGAAAATCTTTCTATAGATGAACATCCTTGGTATAGAAATCTAGTGTATTACTTGCATCATAAAAAATTCCCAGATAACTTGGATCCTCACTAGAGAAGAAGACTCCGCCTCAAATCTTCCAGGTGTATCATTTTGGGAGACTTCTTGTTTACAAGGTATGTTGATGGTTTATTACTTCGATGTGTGAATGATGAAGAAGCACAAAAAATGTTACAGGAGATTCATGGATTGCCAATTTTTTTCATTTACATTGGTGGCCATTTTTCTGCTAAAGATACTAATTTTAAAATTATAAGGAATGGTTACTATTAGCCTTCTATATTTCAAGATTCCTACAAATTTGCAATATCTTGCGATAAGTACCAACACTTTTCTGGAAAAGAGTGTCTTTCTTCCATGCCTTTACAACATGTCCTCGCGGATTTCCATTTTTCTAAATGGGGCATAGGCTTCATTGGTCCTATCAATCCTCCATCTTTCACAGGGCATACTTTTATTTTGACAACCATAGACTACTTTACTAAATGGAACGAGGCTTCCACTCTTAAGCACGCACATGATAAGTAGGTATCTTATTTCATGGAAACTAATATCTTCTCCAGATTTTTCCTTTCACTAGAGATCATTACGAATAATGGCTAGCCTTCATTTCCACAAATTTAACTCAATTTCTGGTTAAATTAGGGGTCAAACATTGCACTTCATCATCCTATTACCCCCAAGGAAATGGACAAGCTGATTCCACTAATAAAAACCTGGTTAGGATCATCAAAAGGACCATAGAGGATAAACCTCGCCAGTGGCACACACTTCTCACTTACATTCTCTGGGAAGATCACACTACCACCAAGACAAGCACATGATGTAATCCCTTTCATCTCGCATATGACCAAGAGAATATTCTTTCTACTAATCTGGAGATTTATTCCTTATGAATGATGTTACAGATTGAAGAATTAAATTCTTCCAATGTTCCCCAAAGGATAAATGCACTGTTAGCCCTGGAAGAACAAAGGAATTTTTCCTTAGAGAACATAATGAGAAGGCAACAGTCTATCAAAAAGTATTTTAACAGATGAGTGAAATATGCTTAATTTAAGATTGAAAAAAATGTCCTACTATGGGACTCATCTCATGCTGAGAGAGGAAGACACTCAAAGTTCCAGAAACTATGGCTAGGTCCTTTTAAAATCACTTTTATCCTAGGTGCAAACTCATACCTTCTAAAGGATTTGGAAGAGCGATTGTTCTCTTACAACACCAATGGTTCCCACTTGAAACATTATGTGGAACTAGTCTGATAATTAATTCTTATTTGAATTGACTTATGTATATAGTCTTTTGTTTTACTGTTTCCATTTTACTTTGGTTTGTTGAGTTTTTAATTTCTGCTATTTTTTTTTTTAATTTATCAGAAATAAAGTCTAGATCAATTTTTCCATAACAATGTCATTATGTAAGAATTGTTGATCAATAAGAAATAAGGTATACACAATTTTCACGATGTCCTCCTTTTAGACATCGCTGAAATTTCTTTTTCTTTCAACACTGTTGAAGGATAATTGATTTTGTCTTCTTCCCTATTTCTGCTAACCCTTTCTTCGCTCCATCCTGAGATTCAAGAGCATACCAGAAGAGTACTCCTTAAAAATTAATATGTGTTATCTACTATGTCATATATGATCGTTATGAATACAATCCAAATTCCCTTCATACGTACCATTTTCCATAAGTTATTCCCAAAATCCCGCCTCATTTTTTCCCTTAAACCATCTTTTCCCCCCTTTTGCATAACTTTTCTTTTTAACAATTTTCTTTTGTTTACTCACTACTTCATTGGTCTGTGAGACCATGACATTCTAAGTTTAATTTGATGAAGAATGTCTCTTTTTATCTTAGCACTCAAGATTACCTTGCAGAATATCTTCACATTTCTAAATGTTCTCCAAGGCAAATTGGTAATTGGTTGGTTATGTGCAAATTGTGTTGAGCAAATTAAAGGGTTGTGTAATGGTCCTCCTGGTTACTATTGATACACTTGTGTTTGGCCCTTTATCATGACTTTGGGCATCGCTATATTATGTTTGGTTTGCATATGGTAAAGGTTCAAGATTCAAATCACACATACATTGTTCATGGTTATGATGATGGACAATAATTATGTTATTATTTTGAGGGAAATTCAATCCTTGCAATTTGGGATTTGTTGGACATATGGTATTATGATCATATTATATGTTACTTATGATATGTTTTAATGTGGTTGATGTGGTGATCCCCTTGTTCTAGCAATGGATATGAAGTATGGTGTTAAGGTTGCATACAACAAGGTGGTAAATCGTTGTTTAATTTGGAAAATTGTGGCTTATTATATTGTTTGTTATGCTAATGTTTTGGTGGGGCTAGTGTATGGCACACTCATACTTGTGTTGGTGGTAATTTATGTTGGAAATGATGTGCAATTACTGCACATCACTCCAACCATACCCTTGACACCACAATAGATATAGAAGAACAATATGAAAAATATATTTATTACTATCAAACTCTTAGGGTAGGGAAACACTGCACAATGGATCCTATTATGGATGGGATTCTCTCCTATTCACTTGCCTCTTCTAGGGGAAATCCTCCTATTGAGCTACCACTCACTATACAATACTTTTCTTCATATCCCATTACATTTCTTGAGACCCTTCATATATTGCTACCATTACCTAAGAACATTCTAGAGGAGGAATCTTCTAGAAGAAGAACCTTCTAAGAAGTCCTCTTACATTTAATATATCTAACTACGCATTTATTATATCTAACTACCATAGTGGGCCTTATTTAATACTACAGTAGACCTATTCCACATTACATTGAATGACCTCCACTATTATCACTATGGGCCCTCTGCCCCCCCCACTACCTCTCTAACTACCTAAAATTCCATCCCCCTTATGAAAGTGTTGTCCTCAACTCTTTATGTACAACCATATACCAGGGTCCCATGGATAAGTGTGAACCACAGTGATGAAGTAGACAAGAGAACCAGGGTCCCATTGAGAAATGAAAGCCACCATGTTGAAGTAGTCCAACCGCCATTGTAAACCAGGGTCCCATGTCCAAGTGCTCATGTGAACTCCACATTGAAGATATCAACACCCAATAACCAATTGAAAATGATGCTCCCAACATTGACACCTATCATGTGGATCCAAATAAGAATATCCACCCACATAGTGGGAGAGGATCAAAGATGAATTGGGAAGGAACAATACCATTGTAGAATATGCAGGTTGGACACTGGTAATCATAACTAGCTCCTGATGTGTCACATTGATGTTCTCTACAGAAGGTGGAGTAGAGTCATAAAATAAAATATTGAAGTGATTGTCATCCTAGATATGACAACTATCCATATACCAATCATCACAATTGACCTCAAAATCATACCAAGCATATATTTCTTTATTATATTCATCCTTCATGTCTTCCATAGGAAATCTCTCCTGCATGCTATCCAATGAATATTGAATACTACAAAAACTATCCTTGAGGCCTTATACAAGGTCATGCAATTTGTCATGCAATGTTCCATACAATGTGTCATACAATTGGGCTTTGAATGCTCCAGTCATCTGTAGAATTTCTTTGAGGTTTTGAGAGGAAATAGCCATTGGAAACACCACATAAAATATACCAAAATAAATATCTTAAAATAATTTATTCAATTCCATTGATATGGTAACAATATGAGAACCCTATGAAAAGTTATGAACTCTGCAGTCCCACCGCCGTCACAAAAAAACTCCCAAAATAGCTGATTTTAAATCAACAATATCTTCACTTCCAGAGCTCTGATTTGGACGATTTTTTTTGAAATTGGGTGAAATTGTGAGAGGAACTAAGATATGCAATTAAAAAAAAATAAATGCAGCCTCATATACTACATAAATCATCACAATCACGCGGTCATATGTGGAAAACCCCCCCTTGAAAATTACATATTTTAAAATGCAAATAACTTGACTTCCTAGACTCCATTTCAGATGATTTGTTTTCAACTTGGGTGTTTTTCTGAGAGGAACTCAGATAGACAATCAGTTTTTGAAAAATTTGCACCAAAAACTATATAAATCATCTGGAATTTCACGACCTTGTTTTTTCTTTTGAAAACCTAAATCTGCAAAAAATAAAAATATTTTCCGCACACTTCCAGCCAAGGAAAGTGCTCTGATACCACTTGTTAAGTACCAAAGAACTGAATACAAAAGAACCACAATAGATATAGAAGAAAGGGTAGGGAAACACCATTCAATGGATCCTATTATGGAAGGGATCCTCTCTTGTTCACTTGACTCTTCGAGGGGGCATCCTCCTATTGAGCTACCACTCACTATACAATACTTTTCTTCATATCCCATTACATTGCTTGAAACCCTTTATATAGTGCTACCATTACCTAAGAACATTCTAGAGGAGGAATCTTCTAGAAGCAGAACCTTCTAAGAAGTCCTCTTACATTTATTATATCTAACTACCATAGTGGGCCTTATTTAATACTGCAATGGACCTATTCCACCTTACATTGAATGGCCTCCACTATTATCACTATGGGCCCTTTGCCTTCCCCCCACCTCACTACCTCTCTAGCTACCTAACAACCACCCTCCTTGGTTCACATTGTGTTTGGCTTGGGTCGTGGTTACTTCGTGTTGCTCGACTTTTGGAGAAAATAACATAGTTTTTGGTTTTTCCTTTGTATTTTCCACAACAGGTATGAGTTTCTTGTCTTCCATTCATTATGCACTCTGCTCCAAGGTAGATTATATAATTGGATCTTATATTTTTCTTGTTGGATGTTTGCTTTCTAAAGTTACAATGGTGAATATGTATGCTCTGTCTGTGCGAGTTGGTTGGCATGTGGTAAATGGTTTATGGTTCCTTTCCTGTTGAATTTCTGGGTTATGGTTGCAAAAATGATATTGTCGTTCCCTATCATAGTTGAGCACTCTGGTTTTGGGGTTTTTGATAATAGATTTCTTATGATAATCTATTTTTGGGACTGGTTATGGTAACTATGGTATGCTATGACTCTTTGTTTTGCTCCTTCTATGATTTCAAAATAGGTTTACCTCCATTAATAGCAATGGTGTTTTGGTTGTGATGGGTTATGTTTCTTGATGTGCCACATAGTCATAGGTGACTTTTCAGCCTCTGTTATATCTTTCCCCATATAAATTTTTATGTTTGGCATGCGGGTGTTGTTTGTGACCCTGTCTGGTCTGAGGGAACTACTGTTATGAATGAAAAGGAGAAACAAGGTTTTTGTTTCCCCCCAATGTGCCAACCACGACCTATTCTGAAGTTATGTGACAGTTGGTTGGGTGAATGCAAAGCTTGGTTCTTGTTCCATGATTGGTTTTTAGATGGTGGCACCGCCAAAATTCCTACCACAATCTTAAATGTATACGTGAGCAATTGTTTGGTGGCACTTTGGATTCGACTATATCATAGTTTGTAATGATGGTGTTAGATTTTTTATTGTATAAACTCCATTAACTAATACTCTCTCCCTCCAGTCGGACCTGACCCTCTTTGGATTGGTGGTTGTAAACACATGCTAGGGATTTAATTTGAGTTTGGTTATGATTGAAAAATGAGTAAACTTGTTACTTGCGTAATTGGTTGTGTGTTACCTACGAGTGTTTTTGGTCGATTTTTATTGGTGGATCACTGGTGAATAAAGCCACTAGACCTTTGAACCCAATTTGTCACATGATAAGCATTACATGGTTGAAATTAACCTTAGGTTGAATTATGGTTGGCATAGATTTCACTCCATCGTGCCCTTAGTTGGTCTGAGTTTTGTTATTGAGATCATTCTATTGTTAAGTAACATATGAAATTAAAAGCCTTCAATTAAAAGGAAACAAATTTTGCAATGAATGAAGATGGTTGTAGTGGTTTTATTTCAATGCTATAATGTTAAATGTGCACAGTCGAAGATGACCTGTATGGTTGCATAATTCCTATAGAAATTGGTTTATGTTAAATATTTTATAATGTTTAATTAAATTAAACATAAGAGGAATTTGAATATTTTTAAGCTCTCCTTGTTATATAACTTTTGGATTATGTTATTTTATGTGGAAGTTAAAGGGTTTGTATTGGTTCTTCTCGACCCTACCTGTTGGTTGGTGTTATTGTGCTTTGGATGTTAGAAAAATCCTTGCACCTTTGTTCAAGTAATAGATATTTGTGTAAAAGGAAAGGAAATATGGGAATTGTGGGGTGACAGTTCTAAGGCTTTTTATATCTTTGTTTTTTGGGACAACTAGGTCTTGAGTTTGAATGTTGAACAAAGATTTTTTTTGGAATAATAGAAGTGATGATTTGAATATAATAAATGTTAATTCATAAACATAGAAATAACCATCTCATTCCCAACTATTATATCACTTTTCTCTTATTACAAGCGCATCACATTCAGAGATACATTTAAATTTTCCCTGTTCTGTTGTTGTGAATTTCATTAGAATGAAAGGGGTTTTAAAAGGAAGAAGCTGGGCATTGATTGGTGTTTGGATGTTAGTGTGATTGTTTTTTGAAATTGATTGAAAAATACTCGTGGTGTTTCTCGACCATTATACCACTTTACATTCATTACAATCCCCTCATCTTCCCAATAGACCCGTTCACTCCAGTTCGGACAACAATTAATTGGTGATTTTATAGATGGATTGCATGTGCTTCTGTGGTAAATGATAAGAGCCAAATTTTAATTCTATTTAGTTAGAGTCAATACATGGATTATTAAGAAATTTTCATGACATGTTTTGGATTATTGTTTCAAGATGATTTTCTTTAGTAGAGGAAGCAACAGGGGCAAAAATACAAATAGGGGCAGAAATGCTAATAATAGAGCAAACTGGCAAAGGGGCCATAAAAGGCCATGCTTCTCTATACACTTTGATGCTTATCCTCAAGAGATAAATCAAATTTTCCAAGATGGTCTCTTCAACCTAGTTGGTCGGGGAATTCTACAGCCTTAGCTTGATAGACCTCCTTTTCATCCCAGCCATAATTTTTCCGGAATTCCAATCCCTCCTCATGTATCAATGCAACCAAAACCGCCCGTCAATGATGGTTGGAAAGATATTGTCCACCATACTACTGATCACCACCATGGTTGGCCCACTGCATCATTTCCATTACCCCCTCCACCACCAAAAAATCAAGTTCCCCAAGATGATCCTATTGTCTCACCTGTGCAGTCATCACATGCCAGTAAAATATTAAGAATAGATGTACCTAAGATTGTGCAGGATAAGGGAAAAATAATAGCTACCCCCTCAGAATCATCCAAGGAATTTTCCAAATCAGTCTCCTCTCACCTTCATGTTAAGGATGACTGTTCTCATGTTATTAGTGCAGTTCAGCCTCAAGGCTCTAACCAGTCAAAAGATGCCACAAAAAAATCAAAAGGGGACGGCAGTGAGAAGTGACCTAATGCCTCACATAGTAAATATGGATTTTGATGATTATTAAGGTTGTTTTATATGTTGAAGACAACATTTTTGTTTTGATAAAGTTTTAGACAACACGAATATATTTTTACACTGTTTCGGACAACAACATTCATTTGAAATTTTTTGATTGGACAACTTGGATATGATGTTATTTTTGAGGACATGATTATATTACATTCTGCTGATATTTATTATTTGAGTATATATATATGAAGCGAAAGTTACAAGGATATATTTTTGAATTGAATGATTTTGATATTTGTTATTTCAAAAGGAAATAAATGGGACTCACAAGGGGGCCCACCTATTTAGTTATTATTTAAGACCCTTATTTATATATATATTATTATTATTTATTTGTCTCAAACTAATTAGTTAAGTTAATTTACTTAACTAAAGAAAGGTAGTTGAACTACCCTAATGTTGGCATAGGGGCAGACTCAAGGTTCAACTCTTAACAATGCACCAACAAAACCCCAACTACCGACCCTTTCGACAACACCTGCGAAGCAGGTGAAGTCTCACCCGAGGTAGAAGCAAGGGGGATTATAGGATGCAGGTGTCTGTAACCAAGCTGGGACATAGATATGTGATAATAACACTTCGCAGAGTATTATGATAAATCTAGGAAGTGAAATGCATTAGTTAATTCACATTATGAACATCACAAAACATAATCTAAGATAGATCTAGCACAATAATAACAAAAGATTATGAACCGTGAACACTCAACACTTAACACTCGGAATCAGATCTAGCATTCTAACATAAGCAATGCATTTAAGCAATACATACATATTAATTACACATATAATCTAAGCACTAAGCAAAACACAACATAGATAACATTGCACAAAGGAAACCATGACACACCAGATATACGTGGTTCACCCTAGTGTGGGGCTACGTCTACAAACCGCTCCACCTCTTTATTATGTGCGTGAATATTACATTCATTCACTCCTGTGCAATAAGGAACAGAGTCAAGCTTCGCACCAGACAAGAGATCTGCGCACTGAGCACCAGATCCTCCTTCCAAGGCTAGGTCAAGTCACATAGCCAACTCTCTATCAAGCACAAAGCCTTAACACACATATATTCCTTGGAACAAAGCCAATAAAAAAAATTGCACTTAGCTTCCTTGCTAGCTCAATTAATTTACAATACAATCTTATTTATTTATAATTTTACAAACCCTTACAAATAATCCCTAAACATGGGTAAACCCCATGGGCCGACATCCCATAAACCCATTACAAAACCCATAGAAAACCCCTTACTAGATCCACGTATCCCTAAAAAATGGGTGATATCCACGATCTCAGCTCCGCCTGGGCGCTCCTTCTTTGAATAATGTGTCGAAGTCCAAAAGTGGGCCAAATCTAACCAAGGTTTCCTCAAAACTTGGTCGAGGGCCAACAAACCCCCAACACTCACCTATGACTCATCCCGAGTCACTCAGGTCCTGACAGTGCTCCTTCGAAGGCCTCGAGCTTAACTCGAGCTGCCTCAACTTGCTGCTTCACCTGAGCCTCCTACTCCGCGAGCTCCTGGATCGTCTGCACTATAACAAGCCCTTCCAGGCGCTGTTCTACTGCTGCAATCACTTGATCTAGTTGTGATCCTTGTCCATCAATTTCTTCAAACACCTTGCAAGCTTCTTCTTACACATGTTGTAGCTTCTGCATGACTTCCATTACCTTGCCCTGGATGGTAGTGATCTGCTGCTATACTGTGCATTTCTCTTGGGATATCTTCATTCTTTCTACTGTGGTGAGAAATTTCATCTATGCTTGCAACGAAAATGCCTACTGTTGCACCTCCTGTAACTGTGCTTCTAGTTTCCTTAGCTCTGGATCCTCGACGAGGTGTTCATATGTCTGTGCGCTTCTATCACTCAGTTGTTTGCACTCCAAGGTGAGGGATCTTATCCTTAATACTGTGTTCTTAGCGGTATCCTCCCTCTGGTCATGCACCTCCTGCAGTGTTCTTGGTACTGTTTGGGCCTCCAATTACATTATCCTGGCTTGAAGCTATTGGATGATCTTAGCGAGCTTCACTATTTGAGCTTCGACCGACTCTTTCTCCTCCTATGCCAAACCTGGAACAAAGTGACATGCTTTACTCACTACTTCTTTTAACATGGCCTTCTCTGCGAGCAATTTCTCCTTTTCCCTCTGTATCTAGGATTTTTCCTCTTGGAGCTTCGCCTGAAGCTCTTCTTTCTTGCTTTCCTGGGATGGTACATTTTCCTGTGCTGCCCTTAATTATGCTAAGACTTCATCTTTCTCCCTTTTGAAGGATTCTATAGCCTTATCCTTTTCTTCTTGTGCTCTCAAGAAATGGACTTCTTTCGTATCCACATTCCTTCTCAATCAGGTTGGTTCATCCCCCATTTCTGCAATCTGCGATGAGGAAGGCGCAATAGGTATTGCATGGACCAAGCAAACAACTTGCTGTACTTCCTTCAATTCCTTCTCGATTTTTCCATATAGCTCCTCCTGCTTCTATTCATATCTCTACAATATGTCCTTAGAAGCATCCTCCATAGCTCCGTGGATCAGACTGATGTCATACTCAGTGAGCGTGGCCTCCAACTGGGGTTTATTAGCACACATATTCTTCCTTGTTTAAGGTTTCTTTGGAGAAACCTTCCTCTTCTGCGGTGTTACTTTCCCAACGGGGGGATCCTCAAGTGAAGGGGTGGTAGCTTCACCTCCTCCTTGCCCTTATTATCCTTCATCTCCTCCTCCCTGTCCTTCTTCTTCATCTTCTCCTCCTCCCGGCGAGCCAGGCACATTATCTTCAGAAGAATTGTCCTACTCATCATTCTCTATATCCTAGACTTCCTCTTGCTTTTTCTTCTTCTTTGTCCCATTGGACTGGCCAACATGCTCAAATTGGGTGACTATGGGGTTTCCTATGGTGTTAGTGTCAGATAGTTCTGCATCAGTGAGAAGTACAAGAAATTCCTCCAACCACTCCTTCGTAATCTGCTCCATATATTCATTTGTCAGTTTGTGGTACAACTGTAGTTCTTCTTGGTTCTCATATCTATGCACAGTGATGTATATGAAATGAGGATCAACGTAGAACTTTGCTATTGGTCTATACTAGTGCAAGGTGCATGGTGTCATGCGTGGGAATGATTTGATGGCAACCTTTAATTGCTGATAGTATGCATGAAACACAACATTGAAATGCCACTGCTTCGTCATGTCATTGGTGTACCACAAGGTGTAAAACCTAGCGGCCAACGACTCCAATTGTTCAAATTCTGGGAAGGTGGCTCCTTCAAGCATTTTCCAAGCAACAAATGCGATCAAAATGATCAGCCAAATGTAGTGGAATTTGTATCCCAAGTCATGGACTTCGTGGCAACCCTTGTCCATCTCATTGACGAGGTAGTTTGCCCAGTTCATTTGCATGCCCTCCACACATTTTCCCGCGAGGTCCACCACAAACCCGGTGACCTGTGTGGGGTGGTTCTTCCTTACGATCTTGCCAGCTAGGAGTCGACAAGTGAGGTGCACTGCACAATCCTGTATAGAGGATACCTTGTAAATTCACTTTCCTTTTTTGACTTCTCCGTAAACTTCCTTGATGCGCTATGCTAGGGAACTGTCCGAGGCCTTTCTTGGATAAAATTGTTGAGGGTTAGGTCCTTTCACACTTAAACCTGTAATATGGTGGATCAATGCTGGATCCACAGTAATCCTTCTGTCGATCCACAGGTATCCACCATGATAACATGAAAAGACAACTTTAACACAAGCGTTAACCTCCTGGTGGTGGCCAAAATGCGAGATCTTCATCACATTCAGCACATTGGATTGTGACAACCCCTTAATCCATGGCTAAGAGATGAGGCAAGGCTTCTTCCCGGTTATCTTCATGAGATAGCGGGGGGGTCCCAACATGGAATAGTTCTTCCAGTCTCCTAAATTGAATTCATTGTTCTTTAACAGAGGGATCTATCCTAACTGACTCCCGACTATGCGTATTCCTTTCAGAATGTACACAATAAACAAGATTTTCTCAAAATCTCAAGGGATTCTATCATAGTTAACAATGCCAACCAAAGGTGGAGTGTATTCAAGTAGAATCGATGGGATCTTCTTTGCATAAGCCAGATCACCGCGATGCTTACTTCATTGCTCAGTTGCGGGGTTAACATGACCCGAATGATGTCCAGTCGAAGGGGAAGCCTGCAGTCCCCTAGTCGATGACACCTAAATAACTTCAGACATCGGTCTGTCGGTGATTATCATCTTAAGGACTTCCTTGACAAAATTATCCAATTCACTTGGCTCGCCCGACATTCTACCTTTTAAACAGATTGGTCGGGGTAGACAACTAGACATGAGGGGTAGACAAATGGACATGCAGGGTCTAATTTTAGATAGCAGAGATCAACACATAGAAAATTCTCTTCTTGGCTTAGTTAATCACGGGTATAAAAAGTGGTCCCGGTGCAACGATCGACAATTTAAATAAGCAGGGCATCGTAACGAATTCTTCCAACGTCCATGAATTCTTACATCAATGTGAATATGTCTGTTATGGTGTGGTCTCAACATCCCAAAAGCGGTCCATCAACCCATAAATGCATTTTATAATCGTCCCAAAGCATCATTCTAATGGTTGGGGCGCATACAATGGTCATATAACTTCACCAAGGCGAAGTCCCATTCTGCACGGACCTGCTGTTCCAGCAAGGTTAAAATCCTGCGAACCTACCTCCTGCGAGGTTCCAGTATGCAAAGTCTTCCATCTGGTCTCTGTAGCTTCTTGTAGCTTTTCCAACTTAACTTTCTTTTTATTGAGCTTCCTTTCCTTCTTTCTTATGATCTGAGTCTCTCTAACTGTTTCTAGGATCCTCTTTCCATTTTTATTCTTATCTTCCTCTAGCGCAGTGGTTGCACACTGTTGAGGTGCCCTCAAAGAGTCTGAAGTTAATATCCCTTTTCTTGACACTTCCTGGGTGGACATTCTTATTTCTTGGATAGATAGGTCCTTCAAGCCTTCTTGCATTCTTTCAGCCTTAACATCTAATTATCTTGCTTTTTGTTCCTCCTGTGTTGTTACTTTATTCTGTTGCTTCGACTTATCCTCTCGTTCTTCTATTAG